>APFE030446491.1:25639-53518 GCA_000404065.3 Pinus taeda
TGACCCTGTGACCTCCCGATCAGCAGGATACTTTAACAATGGGGATTCGACCGGTTGAGCTAACCCTTGGGGCTTTATCATTATTTAAATATTATTTTTCAATAACTATTTTTTTTTTCTGGGTAAAGTCTATTCTATTAATATTAAAAAGAAAAAAGATATATACAAAGAGGAGTTAACCTCTGAGAGAGCCTTGAATCTCTCTCTGTCAAAACAGTTCTGAACTGATATTGTCTTCTGCTCTTACAGCCCATATGCCTAACTTGTGAGTCTAGAGCAGAATTCAAAAAGAGCTAACAACCAGATTACAGAGAAATATCATAATGAAAACTGGGCTATTAGCCAGACATCCCAAAACTTCTAGCCTAGACCGCTAACTAGATGTCGCCTTGCATAGCGCCGTGATGTGCATTCAAAAAAAAAAAAATCTGGAAACCAAAAACAGAGTGCCTGCGTGGAAGCTTCAAGCGCTGTGTAGCTGTTTACCCGGGTTCATCAAAGCCATGATCCTTCTCCTCGTCTGAAACACGTTCCCACGTCACCATCAGACCGTCTTCTACGTTCGTGGGCTTGACTCCTGGGGGGAGCCTGAGCTGCAAAAGATTGGGATAGGTGTTATCCGGCCATTTCTTCGCCTTATCTGGCTGAGCCATGACGTGCTGAGGTCCCGCAGTTCCTTGAGCTTTCACTTCCATCCCCTCAGCCAGATGGCTAATGCTATGTTCCTCCAGCTGACGCTGAACCGCATTGACCCTGGGAGAGGGAGGCTGGTCCATTGAAGCAGACTGAGCACTGATGAGATCCTCCTCCTGCGACGAGTCGTCCAGAGGGGTAGGGGAGTGTTCCTTCTCTGAATTCTCAGAGCTAACTTGCTCTTCCTCTTCTTCTGAAAATATAATCGTAACCATAGCCGTAACTATTGGTTTGTTTAGCCTGCTTTTAAAGCAAAATTTAGCCGTCTGTACTGAGTTATTAAGCGAAGAGTCAAACTCTTCAGAAACTTGGGAGGAAGGGTAAGCTACAACTATCGAAGAAATGCGTTGTGGAGGCTATTTTTCAATAACTATTAATATTTTGTTTTAATAAATTAAATTAAATATTATTTTTTCAAATATAGTCGTTACCTATTAATATTTTTAATAAATTAATGAAATAATATCATTATTAAAATATATTTTTTTCAAAAACTCGTCGTTTAATATAGTCGTTACTTAATAATATTTGTTTTTAATATATTAATATATTAATATTATAATTCAAACATTATTGTTCAAATATAGCGATTACTTGAAATTATGTCTCTACATTGCTCTCTATTTAAGCCTTTGCCATGGTTTGCCTCTTCATCTGGTCCTAATGATGAACCACACTTGTTGGTTCGAAACGCGTCATCCAAAAAATTCTCTCATGTGATTTCTACCGAAAGACTTTGTTCAATTCATTATGGATCACAAAATCTTGAATACAGAAATCACATAGCATCAATCATCACTTTCGGGGCTTGCACCCGATAACCAGGACTTCCCAGGAGGTCGCCCATCCCAAATCGCCTCTAGCTCAAGCGCGCTTCACTGTGGAGTTTTCCCCACAATAAAACCCACTTAGCTTGCTACCCCATTTGCAAAACCTTAGCAAATATTGTGCCTCATGAACCATTCAAGTAGAGCTCCCTTCACTCTTATGTATTTAAGTATTCAGGGTCTTCCGCAGTGCATTATATTAGATATCATTTTTTGGGATTCCACTGTGTTAAGAAATTCATTCATCTATGACCATTTCCATGTTTGGCATGGTTGAATGAAATCATTTAACTACCCTAATGGAATAAAATTTGAAGCTCACATCAAAAGAATAGAATGAATTTGAGGATGCAACCAAGTACAAACTTGTGGGAAGTCTTATCTACCTCACCACTACGAGAAAAAATATTTCATTTATTGTTAGAATTTATTCTGGACTTATGCAAAATCCTTGTGAAGGACATTGGTCTACTACAAAAAGAGTTCTAAAGTACTTGAAAGGAACTCAAGACTTTGGACTCAATTATTCATAGGTGGATGACTTTAGCTTGATTAGATATTCGAATTCAGACTTCGACAAAGAAAAAAAATGGAGTATCTACTTTGGGCTATCTTATGAGTCTTGGATCGAGAGTTGTTTCTGGAGGTCACACAAATAGTCAGTCTAGTAGATTTAATAATAGAGGAAAAATATGTGGCAGCAGCAGAAGCAAAAAAAAATGTGTGGCTCAAGAAAATTCTTGAAGACTTGCAGGAGAAACAAGTGAATTCTACTCCCCTTCTAATTGACAATACTTTTGCAATCAAGTTGGCCAAGAATCCAAAATTCCATGATCAAACCAAACACATCAACACAAAGTATAATTTGATTTGAAATCATGTACAAGGCAGGACTATTCATCTAAGATATTGTTCCACAAATGAAAAAATTGTATACATCTTCACCTAAACACTTAGAAGAGAAAATTAGAAAATTTTGGAATGATGTATGGGCTCACTAATGCACCTTCAGATTAATGGGAGAATGTTAGACTCTTAATTCTTAGATATTTGGTAAAATTGTAAACAGGTAAATATGAGAAATATGAACATTTAGAATAGAAAGAGACATCAGACCTTGGAAGTTGAAACCAAAGGTCACAACATCTTTTATATATGTGTATGCATGTTTAATGTCGAATCAAACAGTTTTGGGAGTTACCTTACTTAACATGACATATGCAAAACCTTCCAAGTGTTGATTTGGGGTAGCATCGGATGTGCTTTAGCCATGAAAATTGGTGGAGAGGTTAAAGCACATGAGATATCCAAGACCCAGAAATGGTTTGGAAAGATTCTAACCGATTTGGGAGATATTAAAATAATTAATATTTTTAATGGAGTTCCTAAGTCTAAACTTAGGAAAAGTAAAATATTAATGGGTATTAATATAAAACTGGGTTAGAAGATTCCAAAATTCATGGATCAAGCCAAATCTAATCTTAACCATTGATTAGAGATGTAATCTCGATCGTTGAAGGACCAACAGGAAAAGTATAAGAAGAGGCTTGAGGGTCAGTTGGAAGACACACTAGAGTGATTGGTCATTTGATTTACTAGAGCCGGGTTTGCTAAGTAAAGTCGAATCAGTGATTAGGCAGCGAGGGGCAGTGATTACTGGACAAAGGGGCGAGGATAGTGCCGAGAGACCAGCTCAGAGACAAACGCAGAAGCCAGAGCAGGCCACGCAGAGCTCAGCAGAGACAACGCAGAGACCAGAGGGCCTACGTCATCCACTCAGAGGGCAGCAGGAGTGACGTAGAGGGTCCCATAGGCTATGTAGTGCCTCAGAGGGTTGGCGTAGAGGGTTCTGAGGCTGACACAAAGGCCAGAAGGGCTAACACAATGCTTCAGTGTTGCTGGAGAGAGTTTCGTTGGGTAGGTTTTCTAAATACCCACTTCCGAATAGAGAGGTATTACTGCCAGTTATTTTTCTCTATCGGGAGAGCCAGTTTGGCACCCAGTTGTACTCAAGGATAGACTACATAATAAAATAAACCCTCAAAATTGTTGCACCGGTTTTCTCTCATTGGGTTTTTACGGGGACGAGCTATCTGAAAATAACGGTTTCACTTGTGTGTTTGTCTTCTTTCAGCTGCTGATCTGTAGATGGTCGAGATTGTATTGTATTTATTTTGTTATTTATATGTTTAAATAATTTGTTCCTAATTAACAAGTAGAAGAAATAAACCAGAAGAATACAGATTAAATTTTTAACGGATAGACTTAGAAATTTCAACATGGTATCAGAGCGTGGTTGCAGATCACGGGAGAGCTGAAGGCATCAACTGAAGCAGAGCATTTGCAGCAGAATCAATTGTCCTGAGTGACAGAAGCTGATCCTTGCAGAAAGTGACAGAAGAAGGGTTGACATAGAGGGGTTGCGTCATCAATCCAGGCAAAGAAAGGCCAACACAGAGACTGAGGAGGGCAGAAAAAGGCTCACGCAGAGCCACGCAGAGACCAGGAGGGTTGACGCAATTGGCTAAGGGAGCATTTTTTCCAGTGTCAGGATTGCACGGAGCCTAGAGGCTCAGTCCTTCAGTTGATGGGGCATATGAAGCTGTGGGCAGTTTGTGGGAGTGAAGTTGGTGGGGTGTTGTGGGCAGAACAGTACCTAATAGGGAAAAACCAAGGTAGAGGGAATCGCTACCGAGGCAGATTTCTAGCCAGGGAATCCAGATCAGTGTTGCAGGTGCACAGAATATCGGAGAGGTGTGACTCGACGTTTGGCAGACAGATTTCTAGGAGGGAAATCGAGGCTCAAAGGGAGTCTAGCAGAGAACTTCCAGGCGGGAAGTAGAGAGACTCAGAAGGAGTCGAAGAGAGAACTTCCAGAAGGAAGCAGAGAGACTCGGAGGAGTCGACAAGAAGAGCAGAGAGATGGACATGAATGGGCTAAGGGATCAGGATAAGCTAGACTCGGCGTCCAACTTTGTGGTCTGGAAGGCTAAGATCCTATCCATTCTAGATAGACATCACATCAAGGCCTTCGTCTTGAAAAATGTGGCTATCCCAGTTGACCCGGCTGATAATGAAAAGTATGAGGCAAAAATGGCCAAGGCAAAATGCATCATCCTTGATGGGGTCAAGGATCATGTGGTCCAACATAATGCCGAGAAGGAGATGACAAAAGAAATGTGGGACGCCTTGAAGAATTGGTCCAACATATTGCCAAGAAGGAGACGACAAAAGAAATGTGGGACGCCTTGAAGAATTTGTACTAGCATACTTCCGTGTAGAGGAAGATGTTACTTGAGAATCAGCTGCGGTCATACCAGATGCAAAAGGGGGAGCAAATAGATCACTTCTTCGGTCGGTTAAAGGAGATCCAGGACCAACTGACTTCCATAGGGGCCACGTTGGATGAGGAGATGTTGGTGAGGACCTCTCTAAACGCAGTCTCCGAGGAGTGGGAGACATTTGTCCAAAGAATTCTGGGCAGGGTAGATCTTCTAGATTGGGAAGAATTGTGGGCGACTCTTCGTCAAGAAGAGATCAGACAACTGAGCAAGACGGGAAGTGGCAGTAAAGGGGTCTGGATCAAGAAGGAAGAGGAAGAGGATGCAACTCTGGCATCTGCAAGAAAGTAGGAGAAGAGGAAAAAGGACCTCTCCAAGGTCAAATGCTTCAACTGTGGGGAATTGGGTCATTATGCAAACCAATGTCTGAGGAAGAAGAACAAGGGAGAGGTCTCTGACTCCAAGGTAGTGCCAGCGAAGGCAGAAAAGGAGGTAGAGGAGGATGATGATTGTGCCATGAGTACTCATGAACCTCTAGAAAAGAGGTGGGGAGACATCGAGCTGTAGTTAGGAAGACTATAGGCGATGAGAGGCAGGATCCTTGAGGTACCCAACCTCTTGGATTATACCTTGCTACAGGAGCCTCGAAGAAAGAGTAGCAGGATTGGCGGATGTCGGTAGAGACGGATGCGAATGAAGCGGCGGAGAGTGCTATAGTGCAGAATTTCTCGGGCAGCGCGAGGCTAGCAAGCTGGAGCAGTGCGAGAGGCACTGAGTGTTGCAACAGTGCAGGACGGCACAAAGAGGTTTGTAGAAGTGCACGATGCAAGGAGTTGTTGCAGCAATGCATAGGCAGTAGAGGGAGCACTTGTTAGCGGCACAGAGAGCTTCAACATCGGGAGTGTTTCTACCCTGACAAGTATGTCAGTAGTTGGGTGGATCAGTTACTTACTTCTCAGTAACTGAGTTGCAGTGCTGTAGCAGTTGGCAGTAGCACGATGCATCATGGTGAGAGGGGGTTGAAGTGCAAATGCAGTGTTGGGAGAAAGAACCAGCAACAGCACGGATGCAGAGGGAGCTGCCATACGGATGTAGCAATGGAAATGGCAGGGCCATGGGCAGCAGTGCAAAGGATGTTGGGCGAGGAGGCCTAGCATTAGCACAGGTATCGGTGTCATATAATCACAGTGATGCTCAGTGTGAAGTATTACTAGAGCACAATCCTCGCTAAGATGGAGCGTTGATTTGGGGTAGCATCGGATGTGCTCTAACCATGAAAATTGGTGGAGAGATTAAAGCATATGAGATATCAAAGACCTAGAAATGGTTTGGGCAGATTCTAACCAATTTGGGAGATATTAAAATAATTAATATTTTTAATGTAGTTCCTAAGTCTAAACTTAGGAAAAATAAAATATTAATGGGTATTAATATAAAATTGGGTTAGAAGGTTCCAAAAGTCATGGATCAAGCCAAATCTAATCTTAACCATTGATTAGAGATGTAATCTCGACCGTTGAAGGACCAACAGGAAAAGTATAAGAAGAGGCTTGAGGGTCAATTGGAAGACACACCAGAGTGATTAGTCATTTGAATTACTAGAGCAGGGTTTGCTAAGTAAAGTCGAATCAGTGATCAAGGAGCGAGGGGCAGTGAGTACTGGACAAAGAGGCAAGGATAGTGTCGAGAGACCAGCACAGAGGCAGAGAGGCAAATGCAGAAGCCAAAGCAGGCCATGCAAACGGCAGCAGAGACAGCACAGAGGCCAGAGGGCTTGCGTCATCCATGCAGAAGGCAACAAGATTGATGCAGAGGGTCCCAGAGGTTGCATAGCGCCTCAAAGGGCTGCCGCAGAGGCTAGGATGGTTGATGCAGTGCTTCAGTGTCGCTGGAGAGGGTTTTGTAGGGGCAAGTTTTTTAAATACCTGCGTCCGAATAGAGAGGTATTACTGCCGGTTATTTTTCTCTGTCAAGTGAGCCTGTTTGGCACCCAGTTGTACTCGAGGATAGACTGCATAATAAAATAAACCCTCAGAATTACTGCACCCGGCACCGATTTTCCCGCATTGGGTTTTTCCGGGGACAAGTTGTCCAAAAATAATGGTGTCACTTGTGTGTTTGTTTTATTTCAGTTGTTGATTTGTAGATGCTTGAGACTATATTGTGTTTATTTCGTTATTTATATGTTTAAATAACTTGTTCCTAATTAACAAGTAAAAGAAATAAACCAAAAGAATACAAATTAAATTTCTAACGAATAGACTTAGAAATTTCAACACCAAGTGTGCCTTTGGAGTTCAAGAAGTAGAATATTTAGGTCTTATTGTATCTCATAAAGGTGTCAAAGTGGACCTTAACAAAATTAAAGCAATAAGGGAATGGTCAACCCCCATGACCTTAAAGAAACTTAAGAAGATTCCTAGGATTGACAAGCTATTACCGCAAGTTTGTCAGAATTATGGTCAAATATCACCTCCTCTTGTATCATTATTAAGAACGAAGGATTTTCTTGTACTCAACAAACAACTAAGGCCTTTGAAAAAATTAAGGATGCTATGTATACAACTCCTATCCTGGCCAAACCTAACATCACAGAAACCTTTGTTGTGGAGTTTGATGCCTCAAGCCATGGCATTGGTGTGATTTTAATGCAAGAAGACCACTTTTATCTAAAAGAATTCAATTTAAAGGAAGGAACTTAAATCCATTTAAGAGAAATAATTGTTGATCGTGCTACATGCAATTAATAAGTGTTGCCCTTGACTAATAGGAAGACATGTCAAAGTAAAAATAGATCATGACAGTTTGAAGTATTTCTTGGAGCAATGATTATCTTCAGAAGAGCAACAAAAATGGGTGACAAAGATGTTGGGTTATGAGTTTGAAATTATTTACAAAAAAAAACATAATATGGAGGCAGAAGCACTTTCAAGGATATAAGAGGAAACTTAGGGTTTATTATGTGCTATTTGTATTCCATAATTTGATTAGGTGGAAGAAGCAAGATCAAAAAGGTATGTAGGATCATTCAACAACTACAAAAGAAACCGAGTGCATTAGATCAGTTTGTGTGGAAAAATGATCTATTGTGGTATCAAGATCGCCTATATTTAGGTAACAAATCCTAGCGTAAACAAAAGGTCCTTTTGGAGTTGTACTTTTCTCCTCTAGAAGGACATTTTGGATTCTTGAAAACTTATCACAGTATCAAGGATTTTTTCTCAAAACATCTTAAATGTGATGTTCAAAAGTTTGAGGTGGAATGTATGGTTTTCCAATAGAATAAGGGAGACACAATCAAGGCCCCTAGTCTCTTATAACCATTAGCCATACCAAGTTAACATTGGGAAGAATTTTCAATAGATTTTATTACATGTTTACCTAAATTTGAAGGAAGGAATGCCATTATGGTGTTGATTTTGGGTAGCATCGGATGTGCTCTAAGCTTGAAATTCATTGGAGATGCTAAGGCATATGAGATCTCCAAGACCCAGAAATCGTTTCAAGAAATTCCACCTGGATGAGGAGTTATTAAAATAATTAATATTTTTAATGGGATCCTAAGTCTAAACTTACGAAAATAAAAATATTAATGGGTATTAATAAAGATAAGGATGAGAAACTTCTAAGATATGAGGATCGAGTCTGTTTTAATATTAACTATTGATTAGAGACTTAATCTCGGTCGTTGCTTCATTAACAAGAAAAATATAAGAGAAGACTGAGGATCATTTGGAGACACACCGACAGATACTCAATATCCCAAGGAAAATCAATTCTCAAAGAGAAGGAGATCAATTTCAGAGGGAGAGTTGCAGGATGGAGGAAGAAGAGGGCATCAGCAACAGTCAGTGACTGAGGAGGAGGTGATGCAGGGGCATTGAGAGATAGTGTAGAGGGAGACGTAGTCCAGGGGAGACGCAACCCTCATGCAGGTTGACGCAGAACCACGCAAAGTGACGTAGAAGTGGGAGAAGGGTCTCTAAGGTGCCAAAAAGTTTCCAAGGGAAAGTCTCAAGTGTTCTCTCATTCCTTGTAAAGTGATTTTTGTTGAATATTAATAAAACCCTCATCTGTTGCATCGGTTTTCCCACATTTTGTTTTTCCGGGACAATTGTCCAAGAACAACTATGTTGATGTGATTGGTTCTTGTGCATGTATATCATTGTTATTCTTTGTGTACTACAGTAGAATTTATTTGTTTGTTGAAGGGATTTCGTAAATAACTTATTGTGAAGAATAAGTAAGTGAAAGAAATCAGTTGCTGCAGTAGAATTTCGGGTTAGAAATTTTCACATGGTATCAGAGCTGAGATCCGACTATAGGAGAGAAGAATCGGCTATGGAGCAAGAGCATGATGTAGAGGCATCAACTCAAAAGGACTCACGCAAATTTCCAAAAGAAAGCACGAGGGACATGGATCATGATTTTTCTATGCTAACTTCTAGACTGGAAGAAGAAGTCGCTTGCCTAGCAAGCTCTGCTTCCTCGGAGGTTTGGTATATAGATAGTGGAGCTTCCTGGCATATGACAAGGATAGGAATTCAAGAATGCTTTTCAGATTATGAGGAAGAAAGGATGAATTTTCAGATCACCATGGGAAATAAGGCAAAGTGTACCCCCGTAGGAAGAGGTATTGTAGTCTTTCAAACTGAAGCACGAGAGTGGCTTCGAGCAACCAATGTGCTGCATGTGCCAGGATTGGGGATGAACTTACTTTTCGTGTCTCAACTTCAAAACAAGGGCTATGACGTTTTCTTCATTAAGGAAAAATTATATGTCAAACACCTGAGTTGGAAAAGGAGGCCTAGATTGGAATCAGAAGTAACAGGTTGTATAGATTATAGCTAGAATCTCCAATGGCACTGATAGGCAGCAATGGAGATAAAGATTTGAATGAACTATGGAACAGGAGGATGGGACACTTACACCATGGGGCTCTGAGAATTCTAAGGAAAACAGTATCAGGAGTTCTAGAATTAAGTACCGAACGAGATGATGTATGCAGAGGATGCGCTCTAGGCAAGTATGCCAAAGCAACATTTTCCAGAAGTAACAATACAGCTCAGAGTGTTCTAAGATTGATACACTCAAACATCTGTGGACATATGTCCACAAAATCTCTTAGTGGTGCTGAATACTTTGTCACCTTCATTGATGACCATTCCAGGAAGACTTGGATCTACTTTCTGAAAACCAAGGATGAGGTTTTTGGTCGATTCAAAGAGTTCAAGGCTCTAGTAGAGAATCTGACAGGAAAGAAGATAAAAGTGTTGCGCTCAGACAATGGTGGAGAGTACATTAACAAGGACTTCACTAATTTTTGCGCTAAGGAAGGCATCAGAAGAGAGTGGACAACTCCCTACAATCCAGAGCAGAATGGAGTAGCAGAAAGGAAAAAAAAGACTATTGTGGAAGCAGCAAGGGAAATGTTGTATGATTAGGATACGCCCAAATTTCTGTGGGCAGAAGCATGCAACACGATAGTTTATATCCAGAATAGGACTCCACATGAGGCATTGGGAAAAATCACTCCGAAAAGGGTCTTCACTAGGAAGACACCTGAAGTCAGTCATTTCAGGATATTTTGGAGTTTGGTGTATTGTTGTATACCCAAAGAAAAGAGAAAGAAATTAAATCAAACTGTTGAGAAAGGATATCTTGTGGGATATAGCGAAAATGCTAAGGCATATACAGTCTATCTTCCAAGGAGTAGGAAGGTAGTAGTTCGACGGGATGTAAAGTTCATGGAGGACAGAACTTTAAGGAAATCCCGAGAAATGCCTTCTGAGGAGAAGTCAAAAGACTATCCGTTGGTCCAACCACTTCAATCAGCAGAAACTAGTACCAACAATTCTCCTAAAGGCAAAGCTTTAGAACGAGAGGAATCTCAGGGAGAGGAAGAGTTGATAGATGTACCCACTACCAATGGAAGAACGAGCCTGGAACTCCGACAGATTCTACGGGATGCAGAGGACTTCATTGGTGCACCCAAAAATGATAAAAGGGAGCGAAGACAGCCAGACAGATACCAGGCCCTAGTAGCTCAGGTTGGAGAACCCTCTAGTTTTCAGGAGGCTATGGGTAGATGCTATGGTGGAGGAATACAATTCTATAATGGTCAATGATGTCTAAGAAGTGGTACCTAGGCCTCAAGACAGGTCAATGGTAGGTTCGAGATGGATCTACAAAGTCAAATATATTGTAGACGGCTAAGGGGTATGCTCAGAAGGAAAGGATGGACTAAGAAGAAACATTTGCCCTAATAGCCAGGTATACTTCTATTAGAACCGAGATATCCCTTGCAGCACTGATGGGGTGAGAGATTCACCAGATGGATGTCAGGACGACATTCTTGAGCGGGGTGATAGAAGAAGAAGTATACATTGAATACCCAGAGGATTTTCAGACAGATGAGAAGAAATATCATGTATGCAGATTAAAGAAAGCCTTGTATGGGCTTAAACAGGCACCTAGATCATGGTACGACCGAATTGATGGCTACTTGTAGAAGATGGGGTTTGCCAAAAGTGACGCAGATCCTCATCTCTACTATCTTGTCGTAGAGAATGAGCCTCTAATCCTGGTGTTATATGTGGATGATCTTTTCCTGACAAGATCGTCCGGGCTCATCAAAGACTACTAGAAGAACCTAGCCACAGAATTCGACATGAAGGATTTGGGATAGATGCATTATTTCCTGGGGTTGGAAGTTTGGTAGCGGAAGGGTGAGATCTTCCTTGGACAAGGGAGATATGCTACAGATATCTTGAAGAGATTCAGGATGCAAGACTGTAGACCTATGGCTACTCTAATGATCACCAATTGGAAGAAGATTGATGCATCCGAAGATAAAGGCGTTGATCCCACCTTATACAGGCATCTTATAGGGTCCCTAATATATCTGGTCAATACCAGGCCAGACATTTGTTACACTGTCAACACCCTCAGTCAGTTCATGGTGCAACCCAAGAGGGCGCACTGGACAACAACCAAACATGTTCTTAGTTATATACAAGGAACAATCGAGCATGGACTATTGTACACCCATGGCAATGACATCAGGCTGAGTGGGTTCACTAAATCAGATTGAGCTGGAAGTTTAGTAGATCGGAAAAGTACAAATAGGTATTGTTTCAACATTGGATCAGGAATGACCTCCTGGTGTAGTAGAAAACTGAATTTTGTGGCTCTGAGCTCAACTGAAGTAGAATATATGGCAGCTAGCACAACTTCGTGCGAAGCCATATGTCTTAGGAAATTGCTTGTGAATCTATTCAGGAGAAGAATGGAAGCGACCAAGATTTTGTGTGATGATCAAAGTTGCATCAAGCTCTCTGAGAATCCAGTATTTCATGATCGGTCGAAGCACATTGATATTAGGTGTCACTTTGTCAAAGACTGTGTCCAACAAGGGGCAGTACAGTTGAGGTACACTCCTACAGGAAAACAAGTGGCAGACATCCTCACCAAGGCTCTAAAAGAACAAAGTTTGTTTATTTCAGGGAGAAAATGGGGATGGTGAAGAATCTATTTTAGTAGTAGAAATAGATAAGTATCGGGAGTTGCAGTACAACAGTTAGCAGTGGCAGTGCTATGGGAAGCATGATGCAACATGTTGAGAGGGAGCTGCAACACAGACATAGCAGTGGCAGTGGTAGTTTCATGGGTAGCAGTGTAGGAAGCAGCAATGCAGTGGATGTGGGGCAGCAGGCCAAGCATCAACACAGAGGACCAATGCGGAGGATAAGTGTGATGCTTCTATGGTGAAGCATTGCTAGAGCACATTCCTCACTGAGAGAGTGTTGATTTTGGGTAGCACCGAATGTGCTCTAGCCTTGAAATTTGGTGGAAAGGCTAAGGTGCAAGAGATATCTAAGACCTAGAAATCATTTGGAGAAATTCCACCTGGATGAGGGGTTATTAAAATAATTAATATTTTTAATGGGTTCTTAAGTCTAATCTTAGGAAAATAAAAATATTAATGGGTATTAATAAATATAAGGGTGAGAAGCTTCTAAGAGACGAGGATCAAGTCTATTTTAATCTTAGTCATTGATTAGAGACTTAATCTCGGTCATTGATTCATCAACAGGAAAAGTATAAGAGAAAACTTGAGGATCATTTGGAGACACACCAGCAGATACTTAGTTTCCCAAGGAAAATCAATTCTCAAAGAGAAGGAGATCAATTTCAGAGGGAAAGTTACAGGGTGGAGGAAGAGGAGGGCATCAGAAGCAATCAGTGACTAAGGAGGAGGTGACACAAGAGCATTGAGATACAACGCATAGGGAGACGCAGTCCAAGGGAGACACAACCCTCACGCAGGCTGACGCAAAACCACGCAGAGTGACACAAACATGACGCAGAAGTGGGATAAGGTTCTCCAGGGTGTCAGAAAATTTCCAGGGGAAAGTCTCAGGTGATATCTCTCAGTTTCCATGTAAAATCATTCCTTGTAAAGCGATTGTTGTTGAAGATTAATAAAACCCTCATATGTTGCACTGGTTTTCCCACATTGGGTTTTTCCGAGGAAAATTATCCAAAAACAACTGTGTTGATGTGATTGGTTCTTGTGCATGTATATTGCTATTATTTTCTCTATGTAATTATGTGATAACTACAGTAAAATTTATTTTAATGTTCGCTGAAGCGATTTCATAAATAACTTATTGTGAAGAATAAGTAGCTGAAATAAATTAGTTGTTGTAGTAGAATTTCAGGTTAGAAATCTTCACATATGGTAGTGGTAGATTGACTCACAAATTATGCCTGCTTTTCTCTCCTCTTTATCATTTTAACGCAAGTATAGTGGCAACAACATTCATGGAAACAGACTTCCAAAAGCTACATGGAATACCAAAAATTATTGTAGGTAACAAAGATTAAATTTTCTCTAGAATTTTTTGGATTAAATTATTTTCTTGTTTAGGCACTCAATTGGCTCATAGCTCAATCTACCATCCCTAATCCAATGGACAATCTGAGATTGTGATATTTTCATTTCTTTCCATCTAATAAACAATCATAATGGGTCAAGTGGTTTCCCTTGGATGAATTGTGATATAACACATCCTTCCATACTTCATCAAAATGTCCCCATTTATGGCACTTTATAGATATCATCCTCCATTCATCACATCACCATTGAAAGGGACTACAAAGGCTCAAGCATGGAGGACCACATAGGGCATCAACAACAAGTTTTCAAACTTTTGAAGGACAACTTGGTTATAGCAAAAAAATAAATGAAACAAGCAAAGCAACATCGCAGTGAAAGGGAATTTGAAGTGTGAGATTAGATATTTTTTAGACTATAACCATATAAGCAGATGTCTCTCAAGCAACAAAAATAAAATAAATTAGCACCAAGGTACTATGGCCCCTATAACACATTGTATAGGATTAGAAGTATTGCTTACAAATTGGAGTTCTCTCCATCTTCACATGTACATCCAGTCTTCCATGTTTCTTACGTAAAGAAAGTAATCAGCGACAAGATCTCAATCCAAACTATTCTATCGGAAATTGGTGAAATAGGGAACCATACTTGAACCAAAAACAATCTTGGAAACAAGGATTAAGTGTTGAAATATGTAACTAGATTCGGTCTTCATAATGACATATGTAATCATGATTTTATGTAAAGAGAAAAACAAATTTATTATTGTTGTTCTTGAGGCATGGGTTTCATGCTCAAGGGAAATTTATCTTTAGGTCAAGCACCCATTGAGTGTTGCTAGGTCAATTGAGTCATTGTCATGAATTGAAGACCCATTTGGGCAAGTTACATATTGTAAAGAAAAAATTATTTGAGTCAAAGTAGAGTCAAAAGACCCTCCAAGACCTTGTTATGATGCTACAACGATTCGGCCTTAAAAAAGGACAAGTCGGCCTATCTAGAAGGGCATGTCATCCTATTAAGGGAATCAAGGAACCCTATATAAAGGAGCACTCGGCCTCATTGAAGGAGGCATTCATTCAAGCATAAAGAAGTCTAATCAAGCCAGAAGAAGAAGCCTAATACTTAGCAAAGGAAAGGAGAGATAAAGGAAGAAAGAGCGAAGAACTTTTGGGTCTAGTTTTAGGCTATATTCCTCCACTCGTGTGAAGGTTAGGGCATCATCTTGCAGTAGTAAGTACCGAATTGCAGTCACTCCAAGAGAGTCGAGTTTTGGGTCAAAGGAAGTCTCCCTTGCAATCCGAGTTGATAAGGAGAAGGATTCATATCAAGCAAAGGAGAAAGAAGGACAAAATCAATATCATTCTCTCACACGTGTCACCTAGGGTTTCTGCAAAAGAAATTGTTGGAGGTTGAAGTTGTAGAAGAAACTGTTGGAGGTCAAAGTTGCAGAAGAATCTGTTGGGGGGGTTGAAATAGCAAAAATAGTTTAGGTTGAAGGTGCTGGAAGGAAAACTCTTGGAGGGGTCTTGGTCAAGGTTCATAGGTATTGGAATTCATCAATTGAAGTTATATAAAAAGAGAAGAATTCTTGAGGGTTTTCCTCTCAAGAGGAGAGGTTTTGGCCCTGGCTGATCACTTATATCTCTTGTTATTGTTCTTTATGGTTTGATGAAAAGAACACAAAATATAATTAAGTGAAAGAAGAAGCTAATTAACTTAAGTATTCACAAGCAATTATCAAAGTAAGAGAAATCACTTAATCTGCTACCCCTAGAATTCTCAACATTAAGCAACTAAGAAATCGAGCAATTACTAAGTACCTCATTAAATGAAAGAACCTTCTAGTGGAAGAGGCAACATGGGAAGATCATATGTTCATACAGAAACACCCATAGTTAGTCAAATGTTGAGAACAAGAGTTGTTTAAAGGGGAGGGGCATTTTAAGCCATAGACAAACCCTATGTTAAACCAAAATCCCCTTAGGAAACCCTAGATATTAAGTTATTATATTTCTATTGTATATTGTTATGTAGGCCAAAACCTTTCATTATAATTGTAACCCTTGGCTTCTATACATATAGCAAGGAGGCCGAGTCTTAGAATCATTATGTCTTGGCTCATATATTGTATTCATTGTAAAAGGAGGTTTCACCCTCAAAGTGGATTGTAGTTATTGGATTTTTATCATTTTTTAGGTGCATGGATCATAACAAGCCCTTTCTTTGGTCCAAGTACAATGATGAGAGGGAGCTACCTATGGTTCCTTGGGGAGTTTGTATTATGCCTAAGTAGGACAGTCTCAGTTTTATTAATGTTGTGACGTATGGTTGTATTCTAGCTACCAAATGGATTGTCAGATACATGGAAGGTTTTTCCCCATGGAAATTCCTCTGGTGTCATTATTTCCAATATACCCGACATTTGTTGTTGATTTGAGGACAATTTAGGTTATGTGCTATATCATCTATCAAAGTATGTTGGTTGTTTGGAGATTTGTTGTCGATTTGAGGACCATTTGGGTTATGTGATATCATTTTATCAAAGTATGTTGGTTGTTTGGAGATTTGTTTCTCCTTTTATCAATTGGAATTTCTCTATGAGTTGTGTGGGTTGGGACTTGGCTTGGTACTCCATTTGGAGTTGGCTGGAATTGAGACAATGCTTACAAGTTTCCTAGATTTAGGCTCATAGGTTGAGTAAGAAAGGTATTTTATTCTAGAGGATTTTGTGGAATTTTGAGGCCTATATGGAGTTGGTTGCAACCAAGGCAGTGTGTTTCCAAATGCCCTAGATTTCAAGCACATAGTTTGAGTAAGAAAGGTATTTTCTTCTAGAGGGATTTGTGGAATTTTATGGCCTAAGATTTGTTGGATTAGAGGTTGTTATCTTGTCAAAAGGTATTTTTTGTCCTCTAATAAGTCCGCTATTAGAGATATCATGGCCCTACTTCTATTTGAAGAGTATTATAAATGAATATAAACATGCAAGGCCCTTTTAGGTCACATTAGGGTCGGAGATTCAAGAAGTCGATTCAACAACCCTCATTATCTCATGTTTTGAATGCAAGATAGAAATATGCTAACCCTAAGGCCAAGTGGATTTATTGGTTGCATAGTATTTGTCGCTTCAACTTAATTATAAGCTCTGACTCTTTTACTAGCAGTTGTTTATTAGAGGTTGTGTTCAAACGCTTGCATTGTCGAAAGTGGTCTGACAAACTGTCTTTGCCTTTCTTGCAGCCACCTAGAAAGCTTGAAGCACATTTTTTGGGGATTTAAGTTCACTAGACCCTGCTAGAAACATGTTCTAGATCGACATTCCACTTTGTTGTATTGCCTAGTTCATTAGTGTTCATTGTTACTTTGATGATTCTAAGTCTTTGGTCCTTCCTCCATTCACTAGCATTTGAAGTTGTCTTTGTATTATAGCTTTGTTTACCCTCTAGTAGAAGCAATTGTACAAGTATGTGTTCTCAAATGAGGTCAGTTCAATCCAATATTTTTGTCACTCTTGAGGTCAATTCAATTCAATCCAATCTTTTTGTCACTCTTGGCTAGAAGAACTATGTTTGTAATTTTTTTTCTCCAAAGGTCACCTTCTAATTAATTATGTCAAGAGTTAAATGCAATAGCTTGTCACTCTTTGACGCCAAAGAGTTAAATACAATAGCTTGTCACTCTTCGATGCCAAAGAGTTAAATGGAATAGCTTGTTAGTCTTGAGTGCCAAAGAGTTAAATGCAATAGCATGTCACTCTTAGCTAGAAGAACTATGTTTGCAATTATTTTCCAAAGGTTACCTTCTAATTAAGGATATCAAAGAGTTAAATGCAATAGCTTATTCTGAATTTATTGTAGCCTTAGTAGCTGTAAGGAAGAGGATATAACATTCCATTGTATATACCATTTTAATTGTACTTGCAAATTTCTTGTAAGAATTTTGTTAGTAAATGTATTTTTAATAATAATAAAATAAACAATAAATAAATAAAATTAATAATCCAATTTATTGTTGAATCACATGCTCATGTCCACAAGGAACTTTACAAAAATTATTATATTGGAGGCTAAAACCACTCCAAAATCACGAAGTCGTTTTCTCTCCAACAAAAGAGTTTTTCTAGTGATTAACATTCGAGAGACCTCATTATCTTAAGGCCAGTATTAGACACCATATTAAGTTCTGTTGAGCTTCAAACCATTATTAATCTAAGAAAATGGAGATGGTACTAAATAAAATTTTACTTCAGTCCCTAGTGGAATTTATATATACAATTTGCAAGCTTCTTTTATTCTGAAATATGAAATCCGCCAATTGGGGGGAAGGGCTGTTGTCCTGTGATGTTAGCTTCAAGACATTCACTCTAGCTCCATTCCGTTTTTGGTTTTCCATAGCTGAATGGCATGAGTTCATAAAAGGGGAATGAGGGTAGGTATAAGTCTTAGCAGATTTATCAAAATAGACCCTTAGACCTCATTGCTAAGCCTAAGGAAGCATGGGAAAACCTCCAAAAACACACTTATATGTTTTTCAGACCCAATTTCACAACAAACAACGACTCTACCCAACCTGTTAGCTATGTGGAATTCATGGCATTTTATGGTATATAGCATCATCTATATACTTTGAAACAAGTTATTAATGAAATTTGTATGACAAAGGCACTGTATACTTTTAGATATATAAAAAAACACCCCGTTTTGTAAAATTGGTGTATTAGTTCTTTTCTTTTTCCTTTTTTCGAATTTCCCAAGTCAACTCTAGGGTTTTTCCAGAGTCCAGATCAACTCTCAGGCTTTTGCATGGTCA
Organism: Pinus taeda; assembly: GCA_000404065.3. NCBI lineage: Eukaryota > Viridiplantae > Streptophyta > Pinopsida > Pinales > Pinaceae > Pinus > Pinus taeda. The sequence continues at coordinate 44,155 of APFE030446491.1, forward strand.
AGGCACTCTTCAACTCCAGTAGTATAGTAACTTGGGTTTTGAACAATACCATCAATATCTATAGGATCACCAAGACTAACCAGGAGAGAAATTGCAAGCAGGCACCATGATGATCAAAAAAAAATTAAGCAACCAGTGCAGCTCTCCAAGACACGGAGAACATGGATGCCTGACCTTTAGTATTGAAATGGTCTAGCTCATAATGTAAGCCATTATCAATTGAACGTAAAGTGGTCTAAGAATCCTTCATCCATAGGTAAAAAGAGGATGACAGACCCACTATGAAGCATGCTTATAAAGACCCACTATGAAGCATGCTTATAAGGCCAGAATGCCATTGGTGAAATGTGGTCAAGGAGTGCCGATGTGACACACCAGTTATTAAAGTGTGTTGCATAAGTTTTTAGCGTGCAGAATCTCTTTTTACAGTTACAATTAATAAACAAATGTAATCAGGATTCTTCCAGACAAAATTGCTAAAAAAAATTGTAATCAGAGTTGTCGCATTCGAAATTGAGAAACAAATCTGACGAAGGATGTTAAGATATTAAGATCAGAATTTGATGGATGCTAAAATATATCAGACAATGATACTGAGCACAAGAAGCGTATTTGAGCAGGGTCAAAATTCATATTCCCATGCAGGACATAATTGGTTAGTGAAGATTGTTTATTGCAGTGTTTGTCAGACAGTTTCCTCCCATTATGCCATGTTAATCAGATGAAGAAATGTGCTCACAACCCTAATCAGAATCAGAATCAGATCCAGAACTTGAACTAGGACTAGAACTAGAACTTGCACTAGAACCAGAACCAGAATCAGAGTCAAGCAAATGGAGGCAATGAAGATATTCCTCTTTCGCATCCTCCGCAAGTCTCACAGCAGCTCTGTTTTCTTCTTCGAGTGTGTAATTGATATTGCACGTATCAAAGGATTTTACAAAGTCCAATGCTTTGTTGTAATATCGCATGTGTCTTTTGTTTCGTACACTCCACTGTTGATTGATCTGTGAAAAGAGAACACCACTGTTCATTAAATATGAAGTCACATTTGCAGACACCAATAATAAAAAACGTCCATACTGTACTAATCTTGCCTAAATGTTACTGGCAAATTTGTCTGAAGGAAGATAAAAGAAACCATCAAGAAAACAAAAGGTCATGTCTTTTACTTTCATCTTCAACTATGACAGTGTAATTCATACACACAACCGTAGATGTATTTGTATTTGTTTTGTGAATGAAATAGATTCTACAAATTGTTGTTTTGAACGTATTATTTAGATTTAGAATTAACTTGTTTTTTACCATTTGGCTTGACTCTGGAGTGCCATTGACTTATTTTTGGCCAGCCATTCATGGACGTCAAGAAAATTTCAATTTCAATTTCCAAGTAATAATATTTTTAATAATATTTCTGCTCTTAGAGTATTTCCTTCATTGTGAGAAATTTTCATTACTTAAACATGATTTCCAGGCCATTTAAATGTGGAATTCAGGTCCTATGGTCCTGAGCTTAGTGGGCAAAAGGCTCAGCTTCCATGACTAGAAATAGTCTCCACGTTTAGTTGTTATTGTGCAGGATAAGTATCCATAATGTAGGTAATAAGAGTAAGTTGATTATGATGACGACTGAGTAACCTCAGTGGGGTGCTTCTGTTTTTAAAAACTGAAACGGAATATGATTCTTGAGAAAAATATCTGGAGGAACTTGGAAATGCTTTCATTTTGGGGAAACGGAACCAACTCTGCTCCTATTAGACCTACATATTATCACTGTGGCTTGAGAGGTCCCCACTGGTCTCTTACTAATTATGTTGGAGCAAATGTAATTACTGAATGGGAGCAAAACAAAGGGAAATCACTAAAACCAACTGTGCTCAACCTTAAGAATGCAAAGCTGTTGCTTGTCGCGGTGCAAATAATCCAAGCAAGCCTATGATAGTGTAACTCTGCTATTTGACTGACAAAACATGACTACTGGGTCAACTTCGTTGGAAGATGGTAAGAGCACTCGTGCTGGAATCACTTGTATGGGCAGCATGGTGACTTTTATGATGAGATAAAAAGGATTTAGGTCAGAGAAAAGTTGTGTTTCTCAACTTTCTCTTTATTCTGGGAAGAAAGAAAGCACCCAAAAGGAGGAGAATGTGCATTAATCTGAGAAAGAGTCTCAGTCGGAACATCGAACCATATAATGTAAGAAGAAAGAAAGAAATTACACATACTATCAACAAATGACCAAATTAGGTGAATGAGGCTCAAAAGTACATCAAGAGTTGCAATGTGGGAGTGTCTAAAAGTAATCGCAAAAGACTAAAACCTAGACTAGCAAAAGGACAAACAAGTAATAACAAATTAACTAAACGGAGGAGTAAACCCAAGTTAATGTATTGTAAACAATTAAAAAGCCGTCCTCCAAGGCAAGAGGTTAAACTGCAAATAAGTGTAGAATGTGGTCTACAGGACTAAGGCTACATGGTACTAGGAAGCACAGGACTCTACTGCATATAGCCTCAGAAATGACCACAAGGCACACTAGCTTTGTAGGTTTCTTGCAAATACTATCTAGGCTGAAACTGCCTTTTAGTCCTTGAGGAAGGCTTAAAACTATTTCTGTTTGCCTAAGAACTCATCTTCCTCACATGTAAGGAAATAGGTGAACAGCCCAAGACCTAGAGGCATCTAACAGGAGTGGAAGTTTGCCCCCTTATAAACCACCACTGAGTCATTTCAGGTGTTGTGGTTTTCCTTGAATAACAGTGATGAGGCAGCCAGCATTTGTGGATAGCAGCCAGTGATGACTGTCCTCACTGCCTGTTGACAGCTGAGTTACAATAGGTTTTGCCACCATTGGGAAATAAACAATGAAAACGCCAAATTGTTTATAGAAGAAACAATATCCTCTACTAGAAGACCAACATCATGATATCTAGATTCTAGACTCTAGAACAACTTACTAGAGTGTGGTTTAGCCCTTATTCCATACTTCAGCAGAGTGTTTTTCTCAATAATGAGGGTTGAACTCTAGGATGGTATTTATAAAAATATAGATGGAGTATATGTACTTGGATTAATGAAGAATCTCCTCTCTTTAAACAGAATTATAGATACAAGATTGAAGTTCGACTTCGATGCAGATGGTTGTCTGTTCAAGAATGCCAGATGAGATAGTGAATATTACTTTTAAAGTTTTACAAGTTCTGTTTAGTTGATACAATACCAAGATAAGTTTCTGATTTGGTGGAATTTTCAGCCTGTAATCTCTGTCTCAGAAAGATGCTGAAGCATTGCAGAATGGTTATCATCATGCTTGCATAGATGCAGAGGGAAGGTTGATGACATTCAAGTGGCACTACTGAAATACAGGAAGCCAAGGAGTTGCTAGTATCTTCAACTTCACAGTTGAGGGGCAGTTTAGATCACCCAATTGTAACGAACAGGAAAGGCTTGTCTGATGACCCCTGGCCACCTGAAAAACCAGTCCTTTAAGATTGTGGAAAGCCTTGCTGAAGCACCTAAGGATGCAAGAGAAGGTACATCCATGGCCATTTCTTCTTCTCAGAGTAATACAAGACGATTAATAATGTTATCTAATGTTGCCTGATCAATTGAAAGGCATGATCATAGAGCAACTAAATTGAAAGCCAAAAAGAGTGAGGTTAAAAAGGTCTCCATCTGCAATAGGAGTTGTACATAATCTGACCCCATATATGAAACAAGAAAGCATAACAGAAAACCAAATCCAAAAAATTTGTGAAAAGCAATAAGAACCTACAATGGGACTCAGAGCACTGTGTGTCAAGGACAGGCCCTGTGCCTCCTCAACACTACTCTTTAGTTCAGACAGCCTAGATGCTTCATCAGCGCAACCAAGTATTGGCCAAGCATTAGCATGTTTGAGGCAAATGAAAAGGTTTGAGTTGTGAATGGAAATGTAGATGGAGTTTGGATCATTCCACGTTTTTTAGCCCAGATTTCATACTTTTAGGAGATCAGCTTTGCATTCCTTATTGAAGGGAGAGAAGTGAGGTACACTCTACAGCTTGGATGGATGAGATGTGTCACATGTGATGTTGGGTGTCTAGGTATAACTAATAAATTGTAGTGGAAAAGTATGAACTTTTGAACCATCAATTATGCAGATCAGAGACATGTATGCAGCAACTTGCAAGAGAGATTAACCATGAACAATTCAAGGAAAAGTCCGTATCTCAAATAAAAATGTAACAATATCAAAGGGAGAGAAGTGAAGTACACTCTACAGCTTAGGATGGATGAGATGTGTCACATGTGATGTTGGATGTGTGGGCATAGCTAATGAATTGAAGTGGAAAAGTATGAACTTCTGAACCATCAATTATGCAGATCAGAGACACGTATGCAGCAACTTGCAAGATAGATTAAGCAGGGATAATTCAAGGAAAAGTCCATATCTCAAATAAAACTGTGACAATATGAAACAGAGTTAGAATAACTAAAGGATCTAGGGCATGCCCACAAGGATGTGAATACTGGATGGTTTGAGATGAGTGATACATTCTGAAACAGTGTTGCACATATCATCGGAATTATTGCGATATTATTGCTGAAAACCACCTTGCTGATATTATCACCGGTATTTATCGTGATAAATTCAATTTATCACTATATTTTAGGTAGTTATCACGATAATTTCGAAATTATCACCCTGCTCTGTCAATTTCAACTTATTAACAATTTTTTTTCTTTTGACCCAAATTTTTTAAAAATGAGTTAGGGGATTGAGCTATGAGGATACTTTGAATATTTCCATCAAGCAAACAAGGGGAGAGCTATTGTTTCTATTTCCCATTATTCATTTTCATCCTTTTACTTAAATTTTTAATATTACCATTAATTGACTCAGGATGTTTGAGAGTGGTTTTGACCCATGGGATTTCATATGGAGAAAGTAGAATTTTAGATTCCACTCAAAATCCAGCAGAATTAAGCGTTTTTAGGATTTCAAGATTGGCGGGATTGCAATATTCCTATTATAGTTTGCGATGTACGAGGTTATGGAACTAACATTTAATTAACATCACCAAGCCCTTGATGTACCTCGATGTTGGTGGCATTGATTGTTGAGCTCCTCCTGTGAAAATTTTCTGCAATAATTGATTTATTTCTCCTACTTATTTATGATAAGTTATTTACCAATACTTCAGTAAATACCAAAATAAATTCAGTTGTAGACTTCACAAACTAGAACTAAAAATTAAATGGCAAGAGAAACATCAGCATATGAACGATCACACTCACACACTTATTTTTGGACAATCGTCCCTCGAAAAACCCAATGTGGGAAAATTGGTGCAACAAATCTGAGGATTCTTATTATTGGCAGTATATCTTTGAATACAATCTAGGATGCTCATCTAGCAATCCTTTACAGAGAAAACACTGGTAGAAAATCTGAGTGATTTTTACCTCACTTCACCTGGCAGAATTCCCGCTGATCCGGCACAAGATTGGCTAACCCCGGCTATTTTTGTGCTGGCCCTACCTAGGCCTTGCGTGAGCCCTACGTCACCTTCTCTGCGATCTGCGTCAGCTCTCCCAGTTGTTCCGACAATTCTCGGTAGTTCCAGCTGTTCCGACAGTTATGGATTCTACGTGGCAGATAGATTTTTTGCGTCAGCTCTCCCGGCTACTACGTTGCCTCTCTGCAAGCTCTCTCTGCGTCTTTGTTCTGTATTTTTCGGAAAGCCCTTCTCCAGGGATTCTCTTTGCCCCTCAGCTGCAAGATCTCCCCGATCGATTTTCTTCCTAAGAACTTCTCAGCGAAGAAAATCAATTTCCTCAATCTCTCTATGTGTTTCCAAATGAACCCCAAGCCTCCATTTTATTCTTTTCCTGTTGAGTCTTCAACGGCCAAGATTAAGTCTCTAATCAATGGGTAAGATTAAAACATGACTTAATCCGCCTTCTAGATCATTCTCACCCATATTTTGATTAATACCCATTAACATTTTAATTTCCCTAAGTTTAGACTTAGGAACTCCATTTAAAATATTAATTATTTTAATAAAATACAATCGGGGTGGAATTTCACCAAACGGTTTATGGGTTCGTTAGAACTCACGTGCCTTAGCCTCTCCACCAATTTTCAAGGCTAGAGCACTTCCAATGCTACCAAAAACTAACACCTCCTTTATGACTATAGTATTAATGTACACTTAACTCAATTATTCATGACCCTAGTGAAAATGTACACTTCACTCAAGCAAAATCTTGTATTAGGATGTTAAACTTTTCCTATCTTATTTTAATGCTCAAAGGGTGATCTTGATGAGGAGGATCTCAATATAGGCAATGGTTTTGATGCTATGTAGCTATTTGTTGTAGCATGATTTTCTTTCAATTTCAGTCTTTAGAGGCCATTTAGAACCTCTCTATTAATCTTTTTTTATTCAAAGATGGCTTACACTTGATAATATTTTGGTTACATCCACCCTTTCTATATACATGCTAAATTTTGCATATTTTATGATAATAATCTGGATTCATATAGATGCACATGAATTATATGTTTTTTTCAAATTTTGAATGTTTTATGTATTTTTTGGTTGGCCAATCTTTTGGTCCAGTTGGGGATGTTGTGACCATTTTCCATCAAGAAAACAAGGGGAACTTTGTTGTTTTCAGTGCCATGATTCATATCATGAGATACATTTATTATTGTTTTGATAAGATTTTGTATCATTCTATTAGATCTTATGACTCAAGACAAATATCATATTTCAATATCGAAGTCTGATGTATCACTTGACATCTTATACATCTTATGTATCGATTTTAATTTCATATTTATGTAGCAATGTGTTTGTTTGATGTTGATGTTATTTTTTTTTTTTTAACACGATCGGATATTTTGTATTATAAAAACCACAGAAAAAAGACTGTTACATAGCTATCCGCCCGATTGACTGAGAGAAAGGAGAGAGGGTACGCAGACCCAATTGTCTCGTGGCTACAGTAGTAACAAAAAGAGAATAGGTGCGGGCTATATTGCCTTACAAAAATGCCATCGAGGAGGCAGAATTTATAATTCATAGGGAGTTTTTTGCGTGAGAGAGAAGTCCGGATTTGGCTCATTACGAGCCCCGCTGATCTTGGTGGAAGCTTCTGCATGGGAACCCTGAGTGATGATTTTGAGCTGTTCCATAAGATCTTCTAAGTGGGAGCAGCGATCTTTGAGGTTCTTTATCTCTTCCTTGTGCTTTTCCAGCTTCTTTCTTTTGGACCTGCTGTCCGAGGCATGATCTTCCTTCATATCAGTGATTTGGGAACGGAGCCTGTTTATCATAAAGGTATGGGATTTGCACATTGTGCAGTTTTGGCTGAAGAGACCATCAATGTTAATGTCTGGGGCTTGGGGGGCTTGCTGGTTAGATTGATCAGCCATGAGGACAGGGAAGGATCGAAAAAACTGTGAAAAACTGCTGGAGGAGGGGTGATGGACTCTGAAACGATGTGAGTGGGAGGGGGCAGAGAGTGAAGCAGGGGACCGAAAAACAGGGGGAGCAGAGAGCTCACTTAAGCTGTCATCTGCGGAGATGGGAGGGGGGGGATTACAGAGGGGGAACAGGAGAGAGAAGAGAGGGACTGGGAAGGAGCGAAGGGGAGCGGGGAAGCCCTTCCACGCTGAAAGAGTAGAGAAGATGCACTGAAAAAAACACAGGCGGTTAATGAAAACATGAACTGAAAACCAAACAGAAGAGCAAGACAATATACCCCTCGTCTGGAGATTCTGATGAGGAGCGCGAATCTGCAAGAACACACTGAGCTTGATAGTATCAACGCAGAGAGGCAGGGTCTCCTTGTGTTGAGTAAGAAGCCATGCCCGATGCCTGCTATAAATAGCTTTCAGGACCAGATCACATGGTTCTCCTGCATCTTGGTAGGAGAGGGAGACGGCGTTAAAGAAATCCAGCGAGGTTGATTTAGCTCTGAACCAAATTCTGCTGAAAGGATGTCTTCGGATGTGCCTACTGTCATTTCTGGCTCTGATCTGAAAATAAGGAGGATTTTGAGCTTCCACGTATGTCCTTGTCTGCTGATGAGCGCTGGGGGAGATCACGATTTGATTAGCTGTGGATTTGGTGCTGTGAGAGACTGCCTGAGATGACTTCCGGGAGGTACCATGAGCCAAGTATTCCTGCCTGAGGTGACAGTGAGTATTGGAGTGCGTAATCCAACTAGGGAATGGGTTCTTCGTATTCCAGCTCATTTTCTTTGACCCAGCCCTTTCTTCGATCTGCTGCCTTGTTTGCCTGTGTATCCGCTGCCTTATTGTTTTCTCTAAGAATGTGTTTGAAAGTAACCCCTGTAATGCTCCTTATGTTGTTTGTGATTCGGTCCTTGATTCTGTTGAGGGAAGTTTGGCGGAAGTCTCTGTCTGAGCTCATGGCAGAGATGATGATGGCTGAGTCCCCAAGGATCAGAAGATTCTGAAGACCCAGCTTCTTGGCAATGATAGTTCCTAGGAGGAGGCTATAAGCCTCTGCTTTATTGTTGGACATAACTCCTAGCCCCCATTCATAATTAATCAGCGCTTTCCCCTGATGATCTCTGATGATGCCTCCAGCCCCAGCTTGGCCTGGGTTGTTCTTTGAGGCGCCATCAAAAAACAACGTAGGTCTGTTCTGTTTTTGGATCCAGCTTTCCACCTCTTGAGATGTCCCTCTTAATTTCCAAGTTTTGTCTGCATGACTGATTCTGTTACTCTTGTGGATGCTGGGTTTGATTTTAAATTTCGCCACCCATTCTTGGACCTTTTGATCTGAGATTGCAGAATCTGTTTGGGTGATTCCGTTTGCTTCTATTGTCTCTGAGATGAGGGCCACAGTCTTGGCTATTGTTTTGTTAAGACTTGGTTTCTTATCGTTGAAAATGCTTTTATTTCTGGTGTTCCATAACTGCCAGCAGAGATTTGAGGGGATGCTATTCCAGATTCTGAGGGCTTGGTTCGTTCCTTTTTTTACTTGGGGAAATAGACTTTTCCAGTTCTTTTGGAGGGTGCCCATCTGATTAGGGAGTTCCCCAGCGGGAAGAGGATGGACGATTAGGTTCCAGCATTGACGGGCAAAGGGGCATTCTATGAAGAGGTGATCACAAGTCTCTTCCGCGTTTTTGCACAAACAGCAGATGGAGGGACCTTGGATGCCTTTCTTTCTGAGATTTTCAGCGGTGAGGATATTGCCATGGAGGAGGGTCCAGTTGAAGAACTTGACTTTGGGCAGACTGTCAATTCTCCAGATCACTTTGGAAAGAGGCCAGTTGTTAGTAGCAGAGGAGTTCTGGAGGGTTTTATATCCATCTTTCACAGTGTACTTACCTC
>APFE030446492.1:0-10415 GCA_000404065.3 Pinus taeda
GTGTCATAGATGGTGCCTTGTTTTGGAAAAATCATGAAGGAACTTTGCTTAATTGTTTGACTATGAATGAAACTAACAGCATCATGAAAGAGTTCCATGTAGGGGACTATGGAGGACACTTATATTGGAAGTCCACTCCTCACAAGATTTTAAGGGCTCATTATTATTGGCCGTCTCACAAATGCCAAGTCTTTGAAGGGAAAAGAAAATTACTGCCTTTACCCCTTAAACCCATTTCAACCAAAAAACCCTTTCAACAATGGGGTCTTGAATTCATTGGAGAAATTCATCCCTCTTCCTCAGCCCACCACAAGTGGATTTTAACAGCCATTGATTATTTCACTAAGTGGATTGAAGCCATCCCATGTAGACAAGCCAATGACTCCACCATTATCCAATTCCTTGAGGGCAATATCCTTTCCAGATTTGGCTGCCCTGAGAAAATCATCACTGACAACGTTGTTTCCTTCAAATCCAAAAATATGATCAGCTTCTGCCATAAATTCCACATTACCTTGGGCCACTGATGAAGAGAGGACAAGGGAAAACAAAGAGTATTGGATGCATTACTATATGATTCAAAATGATCCATATTATTGCAATGTTCATGTTGATTATAATGGGCTTGATGATTTACTTCAAATTTCAACAAATGTATCAAATATGATTAATTATGTTACTTTACCAGAGATAGACAATGTCACTGAATTTGCAGTGTTCGAGGGAAAATCCAAGATTGATGATGTATTAGAAGGCCTAAATGCATCTTTTGTTGTGGCAAAGCCTCCAAATCTACCATGAGAGATTGAACTTATTTGATCTTGGGCAAATAACCCTAATGTAGAGGAATATGACCATAACGCTTTAAATACTTCTTACTTAATATCATTATGAGACATCATGCTCAAGTTACGAGAGCATCTAAAAAATATTCCAGAATCATGACTTGTAGAAATGGTAATGCGATTTTGGAACTATACTAAGACGTACATGTGAATATTGGAGCAAATGTCATGTTGATCTCTCTAACATGATTCAAAAGATTAGATGTCCAACAATATTATTCAAATTAAGTGTAACAGATATGCAATGGCCATATTTCCATAAATTAATGTGTGGTAAAATTCTTGTAGATCCATGGGAAGCAATGAAACATAGACGTCAAAATTTAATTGATAATCCTCATATTATAGCACAATATATTCATTTAATTACTACAATGTTCCGAGATGAATTTTTTGAGCGATTTCATCAAGCTACATATTTTTGGTGTCACTATGAATGGAAACATAGTGGATCTCCCCACCTGCATGAATTTATAAGGTTAAAAAATACTCCTAACATGGACACTTTGAATTGGGATGATCCTCCACAGGTTAGGCTTGCTAAAGAACATATTGATAGATGTGTACATGCAATGAATCCACTTGATCCACATCAAAGAAATATACAGGTTAGGCTCAATGTTCATGACCACCCTTGCTTAGAGGACATGCAACAAATATTTCAATCCGATTCTATGATTGATTATGAAGAACTTTTGAATTGTGTTGAGGGTCACATTACTTGAAATGAGAAATCTTTCCTACACAAGAAGGTGGGAAGATTGGTTTGTCAATATAAGGCACCATGGGATTTATGTGATCATTCAAAACTTTATCTTGATGAGATTGAGAAAAAAAGTATGAACCAAGAAGAAATGATGATAGATTGAATACACATAATCTTGAAACGTTAATGATGTGGAGGGCTAATATAGATTGGCAACTTGATCTTTCAAAGCTCGTGGTCATTAATTACATAAAAAAATACTCTGAAAAAGGATAGAAACATTTCATGATATGTTGATGTGTGTTTCCTTTATTCAAAATCCAATTGAACCAACAACATGTGCATGCATATAAGAGTGTGTTATGTGAATCCATTGTTGACGGATATATAGATGCACAAGAGACATGCCATTTTCTTTTAGAGCTTCCTCTAAATGTTGATTTGAAGCTTTTCAAACAAGTGTGTGTTGATACAAATAACAATGACAATGATAATTCTCTTATTGATGCATATACCAAGTGACCTACCCATCTTGAACACCTTCCATTGATAGATGTGGCAAAATCCTGGTCATACAACAAATGTCAACCTGGGGATAAATGGAGAGAACGAAAGAAGGTGGCTATTATACAAGTTTTTCCTCATTATAATTCAATTCCTAATCATGAAGATGACAAGTTTGTAGAATTTTGTTGGTCGAAGTTGACATTATAAAAGACCTTTCATGATCTCCTTAGAGATATAGGTCACATAAGTGAGGAAATAGTGCATAACTAGGAAAACTTTTGATACAATCCATGGCATGTTGATTGTAATCCATTACCTCCAATTCAAACAGTTGAATTTGATGAAATAGAAGTTCCAGATCCACCTACAAACTCTAGGAAAAATGAGTAGGAGATCATTTGTGGATTATATAAGAATAAATTTATAAATTATAATGTGGATTATATAAAAATAAATTTATAAATTATAATGAGATTGAGATGTTGGACATAAGGATCTTGATGTTATGCATAACTGGAGAAAAAATTTTGTGGCTGAGGAAACTTCTAATTGTGCTAGTCATTTCATATCTCAAAAGAAAAAGTCTAATATGAATTCATACTTACCAACATTCGAAGTTTGGGAGTTAAACAAAGAATAGCATTTGATATTATCCTTGACCATTATAGATCAGGGGTTAATCCTTTACTTATGATAATACCAAGAAGTTAAACAATGAATATTATTTGATATTATCCTTAACCATTATAGATGAGGGGTTGATACTTTACTTATGATAATACAAGGAAATGCTACTTATGATATACAAGGAAATGCAGGTACATGAAAGTCTTATTTGATTGGAGCTATTAGAAAGGCTCTTGAGATTGAGGCTCTTCCCCAGAAGAGCCCACTTCTTATTTTAGCTCCTACAAGGGTTGAAACTTTTAACATATCTTGAACAACAATTCATTTTTCACTTCAAATCCCAATAAAATATGTAACATGTCTTTGGGGACTAGGTTTAATGACCTTGTAAGATGAATTGAAGCATGTCAAATATATCCTAATAAATGAAATGAGTTTCATTGGAAGAAATTTGCTAAAAAACATTAACTCTAGACTTCAACAAGCTTTCATAGAAAATGCTAACACTTTCTTTGGTGGGAGGTTAGTTATATTGGTTGGTGATTTGGGACAATTACCACCTATTATTGATAAACCTATATATGCATTTGAAGGTCTCATAAAATAATTATGGAATTCATTCACAAAAGTTGTGACCCTTGACAAGAAGTTTCAGCAAGATGGACAAAGCAATGAGAAAAAAATGTTTTTGTAATTTGTTGATGAATGTTAGAAATGCAAATCCAACTTTGGAAGATTGGAAGTTACTCATGACTTGTACAAATAGATCCTTAGATTCTTCCACAAAAGAGCCTTTTGATAAGGAAATACATATGTTTGTAATAAATGAAGATGTAAAAAATCATAACAAGCTTTGTTTACAAAATCATAATAAGGGTTATTTACAAAACTTGAACTTAGATATTGAGCAAATTTTGCGTGACTCCGCACAACTAGAACTAGCCTAGATCCATCTTGACTCCAGATCTATTAAGGGCCCATAGGGATCAAATCTCTCTAGGTGCAAACATTTCCTCAAGTTTTTCCCTCAGTTATCAAGAATACAACTAATTTTATATCAATTGTTGCATGAATTTATTCACTAATTTTCTAATTTTCAATTAAAAAAGCCATACCTTAGATCATTCACAAGAAGAGAAGGAACAAAGTCAACCACAAAGCTACTTGACACTAACATCAAGCTCTCTTGCAAACAAAAAGCCTAAGTCTTCTACTTCCCCTATACAATGTCAATCTAAAGAACAATATAACTATGAAAACAACAGCTTTCTCAAATCTCCAAAAACACCCTTAAAAAAAAGAAGATGCTCCTTTAAAACCGAAAACAAGTTAAAATATCAAAGAAAAATAACTCCTCCCATCACAAAAACAACATTAGATGCTAAAATGCAAAATATTTCTCTTTCAACACTACACACCTTTCACGAAGAAAATCCAATTACCTTACTTTTTTACTTCAATACCCTACATTGCTTTCAAAAGTATAGACACAGATACACCAAGTGGAAAATATATTCCACACATGGGCAATTCAATTTTATACCAAGGGAACACAAGCTGGAATCTTAACAGGTGAAATAAAGGGAATAATAAAAACCTAAAAATGAGTCAATTTGAAGGGTAAATGCCCTTTCTCTCTTCATTCAATTCAACTTCGAGAATCTCCCAATCCTGGAATTCATCTTCTACGTACTCATTTAATTCAGCTTCCAGAATCTCCCAACCCTTAGATTCATCTTCTACGTACTCATTTAATTTAGCTTCGAGAATCTCCCAATCCTCGAATTCATCTTCTACGTACTCATTTAATTCAGCTTGGAGAATCTCCCAATCCTCAAATTCATCTTCTACGTACTCAGGGTAAGTGCCCTTTCTCTCTTCATTCAATTCAACTTCGAGAATCTCCCAATCCTGGAATTCATCTTCTACATACTCATTTAATTCAGCTTCGAGAATCTCCCAATCCTGGGATTCATCTTCTACGTACTCATTTAATTCACCTTCGAGAATCTCCCAATCCTGGGATTCATCTTCTACGTGATAATTTAATTACTATATGATTGAAAATGATCCCTATTATTGCAATGTTCATGTTGATTATAATGGGCTTGATGAGTTACTTCAAATTTCAACAAATGTATCAAATATGATTAATTATGTTACTTTACCATAGATAGACAATGTCACTGAATTTGCAGTGTTGCAGGGAAAATCCAAGATTGATGATATATTAGAAGGCCTAAATGCATATTTTGTTGTGGCAAAGCCTTCAAATCTACCATGAGAGATTGAACTTATTTGATCTTGGGCAAATAACCCTAATGTAGAGGAATATGACCATAACGCTTTAAATACTTCTTACTTAATATCATTATGAGACATCATGCTCAAGTTACGAGAGCATCTAAAAAATATTCCAAAATCATGACTTGTAGAAATGGTAATGCGATTTTGGAACTATACTAAGACGTACACCTGAATATTGGAGCAAATGTCATGTTGATCTCTCTAACATGATTCAAAAGATTAGATGTCCAACAATATTATTCAAATTAAGTGTAACAGATATGCAATGGCCATATTTCCATAAATTAATGTCTCGTAAAATTCTTGTAGATCCATGGGAAGAAATGAAACATAGACGTCAAAATTTAATTGATAATCCTCATATTATAGCACAATATATGCATTTAATTACTACAATGTTCCGAGATGAATTTTTTGAGCGATTTCATCAAGCTACATATTTTTGGTGTCACTATGAATGGAAACATAGTGGATCTCCCCACCTGCATGAATTTATAAGGTTAAAAAATACTCCTAACATGGACACTTTGAATTGGGATGATCCTCCACAGGTTAGGCTTGCTAAAGAACATATTGATAGATGTGTACATGCAATGAATCCACTTGATCCACATCAAAGAAATATATAGGTTAGGCTCAATGTTGATGACCACCCTTGCTTAGAGGACATGCAACAAATATTTCAATCTGATTCTATGATTGATTATGAAGAACTTTTGAATTGTGTTGAGGGTCACATTACTTGCAATGAGAAATCTTTCCTACACAAGAAGGTGGGAAGATTGGTTTGTCAATATAAGGCACCATGGGATTTATGTGATCATTCAAAACTTTATCTTGATGAGAATTGAGAAAAAAAGTATGAACCAAGAAGAAATGATGATAGATTGAATACACATAATCTTGAAACGTTAATGATGTGGAGGGCTAATATAGATTGGCAACTTGATCTTTCAAAGCTTGTGGTCATTAATTACATAAAAAAATACTCTAAAAAAGGATCAGAAACATTTCATGATAAGTTGATGTGTGTTTCCTTTATTCAAAATCCAATTGAACCAACAACATGTGCATGCATATAAGAGTGTGCTATGTGAATCCATTGTTGAAGGAGATATAGATGCACAAGAGACATGCCATTTTCTTTTAGAGCTTCCTCTAAATGTTGATTTGAAGCTTTTCAAACAAGTGTGTGTTGATACATATAACAATGACAATGATAATTCTCTTATTGATGCATATACCAAGTGACCTACCCATCTTGAACACCTTCCATTGATAGATGTGGCAAAATCCTGGTCATACAACAAATGTCAACCTGGGGATAAATGGAGAGAAAAAAAGAATGTGGCTATTATACAAGTTTTTCCTCATTATAATTCAATTCCTAATCATGAAGATGACAAGTTTGTAGAATTTTGTTGGTCGAAGTTGACATTATAAAAGACCTTTCATGATCTCCGTAGAGATATAGGTCACATAAGTGAGGAAATAGTGCATAACTAGGAAAACTTTCGATACAATCCATGGCATGTTGATTGTAATCCATTACCTCCAATTCAAACAGTTGAATTTGATGAAATAGAAGTTCCAGATCCACCTACAAACTCTAGGAAAAATGAGTAGGAGATCATTTGTGGATTATATAAGAATAGATTTATAAATTATAATGTGGATTATATAAGAATAAATTTATAAATTATAATGATATTGAGATGGACATAAGGATCATGATGTTATGCATAACTGGAGCAAAAATTTTGTGGCTGAGGAAACTTCTAATTGTGCTAGTCATTTCATATCTCAAAAGAAAAAGTCTAATACGATTCATACTTACCAACATTCGAAGTTTGGGAGTTAAACAAAGAATAGCATTTGATATTATCCTTGACCATTATAGATCAGGGGTTGATACTTTACTTATGATAATACAAGGAAATGCTACTTATGATATACAAGGAAATGCAGGTACATGAAAGTCTTATTTGATTGGAGCTATTAGAAAGGCTCTTGAGATTGAGGCTCTTCCAGAGAAGAGCCCACTTCTTATTTTAGCTCCTACAAGGGTTGAAACTTTTAACATATCTTGAACAACAATTCATTTTGCACTTCAAATCCCAATAAAAGATGTAACATGTCTTTGGGGACCAGGTTTAATGACCTTGTAAGATGAATTGAAGCATGTCAAATATATCCTAATAAATGAAATGAGTTTCATTGGAAGAAATTTGCTAAAAAACATTGACTCTAGACTTCAGCAAGGTTTCATAGAAAATGCTAACACTTTCTTTGGTGGGAGGTTAGTTATATTGGTTGGTGATTTGGGACAATTACCACCTATTATTGATAAACCTATATATGCATTTGAAGGTCTCATAAAATAATTATGGAATTCATTCACAAAAGTTGTGACCCTTGACACCGAGTTTCAGCAAGATGGACAAAACAATGAGAAAAAAATGTTTTTGTAATTTGTTGATGAATGTTAGAAATGCAAATCCAACTTTGGAAGATTGGAAGTTGGAAGATTGGAAGATGCAAATTCAGCTTCGAGAATCTCCCAATCCTGGAATTCATCTTCTACGTACTCATTTAATTCAGCTTCGAGAATCTCCCAATCCTGGAATTCATCTTCTCCGTACTCATTTAATTCAGCTTCGAGAATCTCCCAATCCTGAGATTCATCTTCTACGTAATAATTTAATTCAACTTCGAGAATCTCCCAATCCTAGAATTCATCTTCTACGTACTCATTTAATTTAGCTTCGAGAATCTCCCAATCCTGGGATTCATCTTCTACGTACTCATTTAATTCAACTTTGAGAATCTCCGAATCTCCAACGCTATCCTGAGGTTTGAAATTGACTTCTACGACATCCTTAGCCGCAAAAATATGTTCATCCTTCAAATAAAATTCGAATTCGAATTTATCCTTACTGGAAATATCAATTCTTCTACAATTCTGATGAGCTGCGAAACAATTATCATTAGAATCTGTGAAAACATCTTTAATGCAGTCCCCATGACCTGCAGTTATATCATCATCCTTTTCTAATTCTAATTCGCGGTTACAGTCTGCAAAATCATCTTGCATTTCGGTATCTCCAGCTGATGCAATAACATCATCATGTACAGTTGTGGGCACTGCAGCAGCACCATTGAAGTCACTATAGGATTTTAAGCCTGTTTCTTTGCGAATAAAAAATAACAAGTAGACTTGCTGATCTGACAACACCTCCTGTTCAGAGACAGGAGAGACATTCGCATCATTGCAGCAATGCCAGCTATCATCTTCCAGGTTCTTCACATAGGCATAATAATGCCCAGAGTCCCGGGAGAATCCTGAATGGATAATGGTGGCGAATAGAATATAATAGTCCGTATTAATATTATACTTCTCCTGGTCAGCACCTGCAGACAAATAATTATCAAGTCCCAAGCGTTGTTTAAAGCTAATATTCCGAGTTATTTTAATGCTAGAACCATAATCATCCATAGCAAATCTGTTGAGTTGAATGACCAGAACGTTGGGAGGTTTGAAAATTGACGTTTGCATTTGGGTTGGCGTTAAGTTTTTGCAATTTTGGCATCTATAAACCTTATCCCCATCTTCCAGCAACTCTGATGCAAAATAACAAGAGAGCGCCTCTTCCAAGGAAGTTACAGCGTTTGTTAATGGAAGGATCAGGTGCATAATATCTTCCTTATTTTTCGACTGACCTCCGCAGAAAATGCACTTCACTTGACATTACGTTACACCGCCGAAGATGCTTTTAATAATCCCTTCATCTCCGCCATCTTTTTCACGTACTCTCTGCTGCTTGCCCGTGCTTGTGCTTGTGCTTGTGCTTGTGTTTCTTTTTCTCGCCCGCCCGGCTCCATTTCGCTTGTTACACTGAAGAAGCTGGCTATGGCGTGAGAATCCCCGAGCTGGAGTAGAAGCATTCGGTTATCACTTTGACAATACGAGTGTATTTCTGTCTTAGAACGTGGATTCCTCCTTTATATATATATCCTTCCTTCGGTTTCATACCAGCCTTGGTCCACCATTAGTGTCACCCAGTTTTTAGACCGACACCCAATAACACGCTATATTTGGCATAAAAGGCTTCACTTGTGGAGAGACACCACCCAAACCTTCTCCGTTTTAACGCTCCCTATTCCTCGTAAGTAGGATTAATGGGTAAACATCATAATTTATTTAATTTGAATCACCTCCACCCAGAGTTAATAATCTTTAATCCCCTCCAAATTTTGGGTTGCCTTGATTATTATTTTCATTTCAATATTCCATGATCCATTTTCATCATTAATAATAAAAGAGTTTAATTGAATAATATTTTTTTAGATTATTATTTTAATTTAAATATTCCATAATTCATTTTTATGATTAATAATAAAAGAGTTTAATCCAATAATATTTTTTTAATTTGAAGTTTGAGTTTTTAGAGTAAAAACATTTTTTGTTTTCAAGAGGTTATGAGTTCAATTTTCTTGATATTTTTGGGTAACAGGAAGTGATTTTATAGCTTGGATTTCCCTTGTACAAATATTGTTAGCCTTTAGTGGAATCAATTTTCCTAAATGTCTTTAGAGTTAAGCTCTATTAATAAATCCATAAAAAATGATTCCTTTAAATAAATATTGAACAAATTATTTGTAAATTAAATCTAACATATATTCAATTTAATTAATATATGTATATGAAAATTCTTAAATATTCTTAATTTGAAAAGGGTCATAACTAATTGTGGGGTTACAATGTTGGACAAATGGTTTATACATTCAACATGTGGACTACTCCTAGGTTAGGCTTCCCTAAAGTTATGCTCGAGGAAAATCCCCTTGATCATGGTTCCTTCTTTTTTCAAATAGAGAAATAGAGTTTTTATTTTTATTTTTCCTTATTGATAAAACTTTATAGAAATACTTTTGAGTTTGGATCTCATGTGATTTGTAGAAATTAAATTTAAATGGAGAGTACAACCATCTTTCCTCTTAGTCACTTATATAGTTAACAGAAAAACATCGTATTATTATAAAAGTGTTAAGTAATTAATATTTTATTTAAAAGTAAAAAAATAATCTTAATTAAAATAAATGAATAAATTACTATAAACTAACATATATATATCTTAATTTCTCATCTACCAAGCACTAATAGAGATCAAATTTATGAAAATACAAACTTATTTTGAGTGTAAAACTTGAGAAAAAATTTGCACTTCAAGAAATATTATTCCTCTAGATTCTTGGTAAATCCATTGTTAAAATATTAAAATGGATTTATGCTAGTTTAAAAATAATTTTATGATTCATATTTTCATATTAAAATACTAATACATGTTCCCTCATATTCGGTCAGAGTTAAAAAACATATATTTATAGGATATAATCAATCTCTTTCTTTCTATATATATATA
>APFE030446507.1:0-11789 GCA_000404065.3 Pinus taeda
TCTCCAGCAGCCTTTGTTGGGTTTCCACCAGTTCTTTGTACAAAGTCATCAGCAGGTTAGTGATGTCCTTGTCTCTCCTTTGCTGAGCAACTTCATCGGTCTGTGGATGAATTGTTGGTGGGATTTTCATCCTCTTTTTGATTGCAGCTAAATCTGCATCCCTTAATTTGAGGACTTCCTGAATGGCCTTGATGTCATTGGGATCATGCCCAAATTCTATGATGATGTCTTCCAAGGCTTTGATTCTGTTATCCTTGGCTTGAGAGGATGCTCTTTCCAATTCAAGCTGTGAAGCTGTATTGTTCAAACTGTCCTGTAGCTTGTAGTTCACCAGGGTCTTGTCTGCTAGGGAAGCATATACCATCTCACCTGTTTGTTTATGAAGTTCGATTTGGTCCATTGGGTGGATGTCTTTTGCAAGGACCTCTAGGTTTGTCCTTATATAGTCAGCAGTTGATTGAGGTCGCTGCTCTGTGGGGGTAAAGTGACTCAAAGTCAATTTAGCTTCTTGTACATCATATGCAGACATAAGCCTCTGCTGATTTGGTGGGGCCATGTTTAAAAGATAATTGTATAGCTTTATTTTCAGTGGCTCACTCCTTCTCTTAGCATCTCTGAAGAAGTCTTTGATGCTTTCAGCTCTACTTTTGCCTTGCCCTGAGGAGCTGACCTCCCCGAGTGCGGTTCTGTCTTGTTCCTGTTGTATTGAGCTGGCAGAGGTCTCAATACTATGCATTTCCTCTTCTCCAAAAGGATTTAGTCTCTGCCTTTTCTCTGACCCTTCTGTAAGAGGGGTCTCCCTCTCCCTTTTTCTGCTGATATCTTCCCTCAGAGGGGTGTGGAGGAGTGAAGGGTCAACCCTAAAGTCTGTTTTGGGAGGGGCCATACTAGTTGTTTTCTCTTGAATGTCTGGC
The DNA here is from genome assembly GCA_000404065.3 of Pinus taeda. NCBI lineage: Eukaryota > Viridiplantae > Streptophyta > Pinopsida > Pinales > Pinaceae > Pinus > Pinus taeda. Next base: position 915 of record APFE030446507.1, read on the forward strand.
TGGCCTCCTTCCTGTTGCCTCTCCTGATCCTGTTGATCAGTTTGATGCTGATCTTGCTGCTGCTCCTGCTGGCCCTCTGTTTCTTCCATAATTTTTTCTTTCCCTTTGTCCTGGCCTTGCTTTGAAGTTTCTGCTGCCTTTCCTTGTGTTGCAGTTGAGGATGATGGCACTGTTGTCTGAGGACCAGGCAAGGTAGACACCTGTGAAGGACACTCCAAGTCAGCCATTTTCAATAAATGTCTCTTAGCCCTTTCATTTAGTTCTTCTTGTGTTAGGGGCTCTACTAGGGTGTTCTTTTGCCACTTTGGCTGGTTTGCATGCCTTGTTATGAGGATCATGTTGTGATGCTCATAACTGGAAAGTTTATACTTCAATATCCTTTTGGATATGAATCCATTAGGATCATAAGGTTTCCATAGGAAGCTATATGTTAGGCCTAGGTTTTCCAGCATTCTCTCTGCCTCTTTCCATCCTTCTCTTCTATTTAATACAATGTGCCCGAGCTGATTTTTTACTTTGAGTTGGGCTTTCTTACCCTTTCCTGAAAAATGGACCAAATCCACATAGGCAAACTGTCTAAAATACTCCAGGGCGAAGAGCCTCATAGGCACAAACCGGGGTAGCTTGAAAGGTTTCAACTCACACCCATACATCCTGATTACTGTGTGATGTTGGTAAAAATACCAGTCCCCTATACTGTAGGCCGTGGATAGTTGTAATATCCTTTTCATGTCCTCAGTGAGTCTAGGAGGAGACTCTTTCAAGAGTAGGGACATGGCTGGGTGTATAAATGAGTCTATGAACTCACAGTATGTGTATGGAGAGCTTTTGTGGAAGATGGAGCTCCAGTATACAACTGACCTTGGTTTACCTGCTGCATCTGTCCTCTTCATCTCAAAGGAGAATTTATCATATTGGTGATATAGGATGAGATGAAAAATGTATGAAGAGTACCTGAACATCCTTTCTCTTGGTAAATGCAAGAATTGTTCATGGATTTTATCTGATATATATGTAGCATAATTGTAGCAGATGGGGGCCCTCCCAGGGGCAAACCTTAACATCATGACCAGCACGGTCTCTTCTATAAATTCTGTTGATTTGTAACCCAGGACCGCGCTCACCATATGGGCCAAATCTAGTCCAAGTTGGTTTAGGTATCCATCAAAAATAGGAGGGTGCAATATTCTATCTGATTTGTCAATGAATAATTGGTTAAACCTGAGGATTTCTGCCTCTGTCAATGTCTTTTGCCCTTGGTTAATTAAATCCAGCAGAGATAAGGGAACCATTGGCTTGTCAGTTTTGAACTGAACCATGTCTCTGATGGCCTGAGGGGTGGTATAGAATACTACTTCACCCTCATGGTTCACTACTGCCCTCTGTGATGGCTCATACTGACTGGCACAGAGATGGATAAGATCAGGAAACTGTAAACATGAAGGCATCTTGAAAAGTGGCAGGGCAGACTCCCAAATACCCAGGATATCAGTCCCATCCCTGTGCTTGGTCCTGAACTCATTTAACAGTTGAAGATGAGGGGTAGTCCTTTCCCTGGAGGCTTCTGAAATCTGATAATCCAAGTCTGCCAAGTCCTGCCAGTCCAGCTCCCTCTGAGGAGCATTTAAAGGAGTGACATTGAGTATTTCTGGGGTCTCCATGTTTTTTTATACAATGCGGCTCTGAAATAGTGAAATTCCAATAGGGACCGAGTTTGTCAAGATTGGCGAACTCTTAGGACAGCAATGCCGGGCCTTTTGGCAGGGTTTTGAGAAGAAGGAAGGCCTTCGAAACTAGTTTTAGGATTTTGCACAGGAGACCGCGGTTGCGCGACTCAGGGTAGGTTTCTCAGTAAAACCGCAATTCTTAGAGGTTCCCACCGTTGAATTTTGATTCTGAACGGTTAATTGGGCAGGGTGAAGTTGGTTTGCTGGTGGAAACTTCAGGTTTAACGGCTTCTAATGGCGGTTTTTACAGTAAATTCATGAAAAACCAGTTCACAGGGGAGAAGGTCGAAATACCTGGCAACAGAGGACTGTACTGGAGAATGCAGCTGGTTTTGGAGCGTCAGGTGCGTCGAGGAAGTTTGCAGTTTAGCTGGTGAACTGGCGTCGTGAATTTGCATGCAGCAGGTTTGCACAGTAATTTCCGGAAATTACGAAAAAACTGAAAAATTCGCAAAAATATGGCTTTTAGCTCTTTTTGGCGCGCTTTATGGATGACGTCAGCATGACGTCACCAAGGGGGCTCGGGTCGGATGACGTCAGCATGACGTCATCGGGTGACGTGGCGGTCAGCGGTAGGTCCACGGGGGCGGTGAGGTGGCGGACAGTTGTCGCAATATGAGAGGTGAGGCGAGCGGATGTGGTAGTGACGTGCACGGGAGCGGGAGGCTGATGCGGACGGGACAGGTGTCGCCATATCGGAAGGGGTCCTGTACGTCGGACGGACTGTCAGGCGACGCTCCGATGCAATGAAAAGAAGACGCGTGCCCCCCTGCTGATGCTGGCCTGACGTAAGCGTCTGACAGATATCGGAAGGTATCTGTCGGACGCGTAAGGCCTTCCGATATTCATAGCAGTCGTTGATCTGGAGGCTGGCGATCTGACGGTTGTCGGACGGCTGACTTGCGCGGACGGTAGCAGAGGCGTTGGTTATCGTGCGGACGTCGGGATGGCCCGAAAACAACCTCGGCCGTGGATCTGAATGAGGCGCGATCGGACGGCCGTCGCATGGTCAACCTGCACGGAGGATAAGTACGAGCGGGCGGTTTATAAAATAATCTTTTCCTCTGCGGACGTGGATGGCGGGGCCCTCCGGGCAATAAACATTGTTTCAATGAAAATTTCCAAGGTTTTCCTTATTAATTTGTTTGCGCCCGCCCATTATAGAATACAAAGATTTTCGAAGGTTTTGTAAAGTATTGGGTGCTTTTATTTCCAAAGGCGGAAACATTAGGCAAAAGGGGTTTATGGAATGGTTAATAAAATGTAAACAATGTGAATAACCCCGACCTTAGGATAAAGAAGGGGAAGGGTATTTTTGTAAGGTTTTCAATATTTTTTCAAGTTTCCTCAAGGTTTTCAAGGTTTAATGGCTTTTTAGGTAGGGAAACTGGTCTGGGGTGAAACAGAAGACAAGTCATGGGTTCTTGACCTTGACCAGGTGTCAATTCAAGTCCCAGGGGCGAAATACTATGGCTATAGTGCCAGGGAGGGGATATTTATTCATTGTGGGGTTTATACACCATAGTGTTTATAATATTAGGGGTAAAGGAGTATAGGGAGTTAAGTAGCATAGTTAGTTGTTAGTATGGAAGAAATTCATGAGTGGGGCTAGCTCACCAAGTTTTATTTGCAAATGGATTGAACTTAGGAGTAGTTCAAAATGAAAAGATTTTTGCACAAGAAATGTGGCTTCCCAAGGGTATAAGAATGTAAAACATATGATTTCTCATGCTCTGTGCAACTTTGGGGAAAGGGAGTTAGTAATGACTGTTTTACAAATGAGAACCAGGGGAGTTAGTCATGCTTCATAGGGCTGTTCTTCCTGTATAGATTTCAGCAACTTTGATTTTGAAAGAGATACCATTTCTGCAACCCCATCTACCTACCCCAACTAGCTTTCCTAGCATTTTTTGTTCCTTCTCGGAGGGTGCACTTGGACTTGCAAACCCTTTGAATGCCTTTTCTTTTCATTGGCTTTTGCTTGGATCTCCTATCTAACACAACCCTTATTTCTTCCAAGGCCCCAGATTAAACAGTTGGGAACCTTTGTTTCTCTACCTAGCTATTTGATCTGCCAAGATTAAACAGTTTGGACAGATATCATTCTCTATACTACAACATAGAAATTGAAAACATGGCATGGTCCAGATTAGACTGTTGGACCATCCATCCAAAATTGAATTCTTATGAAAACTGATATAGACACTGCCTTCTCTGAAAAATATGAGATCTTTGCATTTGCCAAAGCAGAGCATATTTGGTCCTCTGATATCTAATCATGAAATATGAAACCTATTGGTATAGGTATCCAACAGTGGCTCCACATGGGGATGGTTTTTCTTTTGGAAAGACCAAGAACAGCAGGTCAGTGTGCCTGGATCCTTTGGCTGCTTCTCTGAAATTTTGAAGTTTTGTTCATCATAAATTCCTCACATTGCAGACTGATAAACTGCAGCATGGCCACTTTTTCAACCCCATTCTTTGTCTGTAGTGCCTTTCAAAATGTCTTCACCTTCATGCTAAAAAATATAGACAATACACACCGAGTTTATTTACATCAAATTATGTACAGGGGCAGGCCTACTCTTCTTAATGAAGGTAGTCAAAATAGTGCTTGAGCATCCTGCCATTGACAGGGCCTTCTTCTAGGTCAGTGTTATCCAAATTTTGCAGAAAATAGGTGTTGTTTCCTTGCACAGCTTGTATTAAGAATGGTCCTTTCCAAAGGGAGTCAAACTTTCCATGTTTACCTTTGCTTTCTCTCCTTGAATCCCATTTAAGGACCTTGTCCCCTATATTGAAATCCTCTGCTTTGGTCCTTCTGTCAAAGGCCTTTTTTAGCTTTTCTTGTAATACTTGAACTCTGTTATAAACTTCTTCCCTGGTTTGCTGCAAACATATAATTTGATTTATCCTCCTTTGTATGTCATTGGGCTCAGCTTGGCATTCTTGGAGTATCTTCATAGCAGGGATTCCTAATGATGAAGGGAATTTAGCCTCTAAGCCATAGACTAACTCATATGGGCTGACCCCAATTGATCTCTTAGTGGTTAGTCTATCTGCCCATAGTGCATTGACAAGTTTCTTGTGCCAATTTTTCTTGTTTTCTTCCAATATTTTCTTGATCATGTTTACCAAACTCTTGTTTGAGGATTCTGCCAGACCGTTGCCTTGGGGGTAGTATGCTGTAGAATGGCCTAATGTGATATGAAATTTATGACAGAAATTGACCATCTTTTTGGATCTGAATGCAGCAGCATTGTCTGTTATTATTTTGTCAGGGCATCCAAATCTAGCCAGAATGTTTGTCTCCAAAAATTGGATGATGGTAGAGTCATTGGCCTGCCTGCATGGGATTGCCTCAATCCACTTTGTAAAGTAATCTGTTGCTGTAAGAATCCACTTGTGTTGGCCTGAAGAGGAGGGGTTGATTTCTCCAATGAAATCCAAGCCCCATTGTTGAAATGGTCTCTCTGTTGCAATAGGCCTGAGGGGTAAAGGCAGCAACTGTCTTTTGCCTTCAAACACTTGACATTTATGACATGCAGTGGTAAATCTTTTTACATCAGCAAAGATAGTGGGCCAGTAATATCCAGCCCTCAGTATTTTGTTTACAGTGGATTTCCAATAAAGATGTCCACCACACTCTCCTGCATGGAATTCTTCTCTGATTTTATTGGCTTCATCTTCAATTAGGCAGCTTAGCAAGATGCCCTCATGGTTTCTCCAAAACAAATTTTCTTCCATAACACAAAATTTAGAGGCTTTCATTTTGACAAACCTACTCTTAGTCCTAGACAGTCCTGGGGGAGCACACAGGTTTTGCAATACATAGCAGATATCAGAATACCAAGGGGATTGCTCAAAGGCTACATTGATCTTTGGAGTCGCCAGCTCCTGTTCACTGTCTAGTTGGTTAATGTCAAGGGCTTGGAAGTTTGTCTCAGACATCAGTTTAGCTAAGCCCTGCCCCTTTATGAGTTTGGTAGGCTTTATTTCTATGTCAAATTCCAAGATGTTTGCTATCCACTTGCCTCTTCTACCTTCCAAATTTTCTTGTGTAAGTATATCTTTGACAATTGGGCTTGGTACATAGGCAATTATGTGGGAATAGAGGATGTAGATTCTGAAGTCTTTTATGGCTTTGACCAGGGCATAGGCTTGTTTTTCCATGATTTGATACTTGAGTGGGGCATCTCTTAAAGCTTTGCTAAAGAAGGCTATGGGCTTTTCATTTCCTAAGTCATCCTTTTGAAGCAAAACTGCAGCAATTGTATGTTCAGAGGCAAAAGAGAATATAATGAAATCCCTATCAAATTGAGGGCTAGTTAGGACAGGGGTTTGGGTAAGAGCAAATTTGATGTTCTCAAAAGCTTGTTTAGCATCTACTGTCCATTTTACTTTGGAATCCTTCTTAAGCATATTGTTAAGCAATCTGCTAAGTTCAGCCAGATTTGGGATAAACCTTCTTAGGAAGTTGATTTTTCCCAAAAAGGCTTGTAACTCCTTTATGTTTCTGGGATGGGGCATATGTTGAATGGCTTGGATTCTCTCTGGATCGATTCTAATGCCATCCTTGGAGATAATGTGACCCAGCAGTTTGCCTTCTTCTAGACCAAAGATGGATTTTTTGGGGTTCAATGATATTCCAAATTTTCTGCATTTTAGAAAAATTTGTCTGAGATGATTCAGATGTTCTTGGTCTGATTTGGAGAATGGTGTAAGGTCATCCAGATAAATGACCAGGAAGTCATGTATTTCCTTGGCAAAAGCAATGTCCATTGCTCTTTGGAATGTGGCCCCTGCATTCTTTAGACCAAATGGCATTTTGACATACTTGAACGTTCCCCAAGGGGTTGTGAAAGCAGTTTTGTCCTGATCATCAGGATGGACCAAAATCTGATTAAAACCTGAAAAACCATCCAACAAGGAAATCCTTGAAGCCCCTACTACTCTCTGCAAAATATGGTCCATTTTAGGTAAGGGGTAGTTGTCTTTCAATGACACTTGGTTAAGATTTCTCAAATCCACACAGAGCCTAATTTCACCTGTTTTCTTCCTTGTGGGGACTAGGTTTGAAATCCAATCAGAAAATCTGATTGGTGCTATTATGCCTGCTTTAAACATCTTTTGGAGTTCTTGTTCCATGGCTGGGAGGAGCATGGGATTTATTCTTCTCAGCTTCTGTTTAAAGGGTTTCTGATTTGGCTTGAGTGGAATTGTATGCTGTATAACCGAAGTGTCATAGGACTTGAGGTCCTCATAACCCCATGCAAACACATCTTGAAACTCTTTAAACAAATCAATGTATTTGGGTTTCTGATCAGGGGGTAAGGCAGCTGATAGCTTTATGATTTTGGGGTTTTGAACTGACCCTATGTTGTGTTCTTCAATGGTGGTGTTTAGAGGTTCAAGTTTTGGTTTATTAGGGACATCATTAGAATCAAACATATCTTCTAATGGAGCTAGGCCTATGGGCAGCAGGTTGCTTTTCAGCTGTATTATTTCAGTTTCATCCATAGGCATCTGTTCACACTCAATCTGTTGTACTTTCTGAATGTTATCTTGGTTGAAAATTGTAGGGTTAAGCAATTGATAGACTGTTTTGGGTGAGAGTACTTGACTATGACTGAGATTAAGTATTTGTGATTGACTTGCTGATTCAAGTATTTGTGATTGACTTGCTGGCTCTGTGTCTATTTTCAGACCTGAAAATTCTTCTTGCAAAGTCAAGAAGTTGTTGATTTGTTTGTCATTTTCAAATACTTGCCAGTCTTTCACGTTGTTTGGAACTGATGGTCTATGTCTCACCTCGGCTGTGAAACAGTGATTGGGATCAAAAGGCAGCTTGCAAGTACTTGCAAACATGGCTAGGCTGTGAGCATGTAAATTCTGGGCCCTAGGAATTTTGGTGATCTGGAAGTCAGCAAGGGAACTAAGCAATTGAGTGGCAGCAGCCCTATAAGACCTGAGTCTATTGTCTTTAGCAACAAAATTCCCTTTAACCTGTTGGATGACCAAGTCTGAATCTCCTAAGACTGATATACTAGTAATTTTCAGAGAATGTGCCAACTTGAGACCTAATAAAAGAGCCTCATATTCGGCCATATTGTTAGTACATCTGAAGTTCAGTCTGTAAGCTCTTCCTTCTACATGACTACCCTCTTTGTTATGCACCCACACCCCTGCCCCTGCCCCTAACTTGTTGACAGATCCATCGAATTCTAGGAACCATAAAATTTCCTTTCCTGGGGGGTTATGAATGAGGTCTGTGTGGGATGAATTGGTGATTTGTGAAATGGGCTGATTGATTGCTTTTGTTCGTTTGACATCCTCCTTACTTGGTGGTATTACTTTGTTTTCTGGGAAGGCCCTTTTGTCATTGTTTTGTCCAATTGTGGTTGCTTCACTATCCTTTGTTTTGTAGTCTGGATCTTTGGCATTGTTTGTTTCTGTCTGTGTTTGGCTATCAGCCTCTTCTAGTTCAACAATTTGATTTGTTTCAACTATATGGGTTTTTCCCTGATGTTGGTGTTTATATTGTCATTGTAGAGGATGTATGAGTCTATATCAGAGTGGAGAGCATAAATGGGAAAATTTTGGGGCTTCTCTGTACTACTGACCATGTACTTCATCAGGGACTCTCTATACAACCTCTTGGGTTGACCAAAGACTGTAATAGTAGCATAAGACATGTCTAGTTGGAGAGATCCTTGAAGCTTGGCTCCCCACGATCTTGACAATAGCATCCCGTATTTAGGTGGAATATCAGCCACAACCACATCCATTAGGATTGTTTTGTTAGGATATTGGACTAAGGATACACATAGGTCTTTTATCAGGCCTAGACACTTGACCTGACTGGAGTCAAATGAGTAGAGGTCTTTGTATGGTCTAGTGATATCCAAATTCAATCTTTCCATTACAGACTTGGGCATTAAGTTGTGTGAAGCACCAGAATCAAACATTGCATTGTGTAAAATTTTGTCATGCACATGCAGGCTGACATAAAAGGGTAAGACTCCTGAACTTGCTATTTTTCCATCAACCTCTGGTCCAAAAAGCAATTCAGGGGTGTCATCCAATACATTGACATTGTCTATGTTATCTTTGCCTTTGGTATGAGAGAGTTGCAAAGATCTTTGAATCTGCTGTTTATAGACATCATTCTTAGCTAATTCTGACAGAGGTATTGCTATTTTGAGTCTTCCAATTTCAGTTTCTAGATCAAAGGGTTTTTCTGTTTGTGCTTTAGTGGTATTGGTGAGCCTAGTCTCTTTCTCTGCCGAGGTTTGTTCCTGATGTTTAGGTCTGTCTTTGTCAATCACTTCATGAGGCTCTTTGCTCAATTTGGGCCGTTCAACTGATGGGTTAGGTGAATTCAGTGATTGTTCAGTGATATCTTCAACAGTTACCTCATCTGCAGGAGAATCAGTTGTTCTATTTGGTTCCACAACTATGGCACTTTTAGGCTGCAATTTATCTTTTGTTTTCTCTGGTTGTGTTACATTTACAGTCCTACTTCTTAATTTGTACTGTTTGTGGACCTCATAGACAGCAGTGTCATAACCTTGTTTGAAATCAAATGATTCCCCTGAGCTAGTTTGAAACTGTTTAATATCCTCCTCATCGTTATCCTCCTGACTCAAGAAAACTTGGTGCTTATTGTCAAGCCCCATTAGGTGGATATGAGCATCTTCAGTTTGTTCTTCAGATGTAGATGCCTCAGCATAGTTTTCCTGAAATGGTGGTCTTATTTCAGAGTCATTGTTGGCTTTGCCGCCAGCAGTGTTTGGATTCCTCCTGAAATTTGGGTTCCTATTAGGATTGTTTGATGGTGGTTCCCATGAGGACTTTCTTTCCACAGATTCTACCCTATCCCCTAACCTCTTCATACCAGAAATTATTGCATCCAATTTCTGCTCCAAGGCAGAAGGCTCTTCCTTGAAGACAACCCTCTTCTCTACTTTGGCCCTATTCCTCTTAGCAATCAGGTTGGCTTCAACCGTGACAGCAACTCTCTGAGCTTCTTCAAGGGTTTGAGGGGCTCTTTCTTTTAATTGATAGGCCATATCTGGGTCAAATCCATCTGGGAATTTGTATAAAGCTAAATCAGGGGGAGGTCTCAGATTTTGAGGTATAGCATTATAGACATTGTTGAATCTGGCACAGTATTCCAAAACAGTCTCTTGAGGACCTCTTCTAATCATATCATACTCACCAAGTATATGTAAAGGGTCTTTCTTTTTCTCCCACCTGTTTGTGAAAGATTGGTATAGCTCATCAGGGGTGGTGATGCTATTTGCAGGCAGAGATCTAAACCATGTTCTCACATCCCCTGTCAGGCTCTGGACAAATATTCTCATTCTTACAGTCTCATCATCTATTTCATAATTTTCAAAATGATCTTGCATTCTTTTAGCATGTTGGATAGCAGAATAAGGTCCAGTGGAGTCAAAGTATGTTATTTTGGCCTGGTAATCTTGAGGTAAGGCCACTGGATTGGCAGGCAGTTGGAGAGGTGCATATCTGGCCATATTTGCTGGATTTTGGGGATTAATTTGAAAAACTGGGACAATAGGAACACCAGGTATCACAGGGGTTAAAGGTATAGAAGTTGTAACAGTGTGGGGGAAGAGAACTTGTGTGGGAGAAGAGGGGATGTTTGGGGAACTTAGGGATGTTGATGGTGAACTAGGGGAATTAGGATTGGACCGGAACAGGACCTTAACTGGTGTGGGGATTGAGTCAGGAAGTTCTGGTTCTTGACTGGTGCCAGTAAGATAATCTTGTAGTTGCTGGTTCCTAATCAATCTGGGGATGGTGTTGGGATTTTCGAAGATAGTGGGAGGGTTGGGATCAGGGTTATTCCTTGTGTACCTTAGGTTTTTCTTGGGAGCCAGTTTTCTGAATTAAGATTTGTGAATGCTTTATGTAACTAGGACTGGTCAAGAGTTCTATAGGTCTGTATTACTGTAAAGTCTGAAAGCAAATCTGGTTTTAGAGATGTGTTAACTGGTATTCAGACTGTTAGAATGATTTCTTGACAGGTCTTAGGCTGTAGATCTTGAGTCCCCAGTGGAGTCGCCATTATGTTAACACCCAGGTTGTCCTCTTTGACTCCCAAGAGGATACGGCCGGGGTAACC
>APFE030446518.1:0-16852 GCA_000404065.3 Pinus taeda
TTGCATTCTTCTTCCCCTTAGGTGTTTTTCGAATCATGAAGATGTCTCCATCTCGGGGAAGCTTTTAATCTCTTGTCCACTCACATGTATGATGGTGAAGGTGAAGTTGCCTGGCCTGAGCACTTACATAACTTTCTTTCCATGATTTATGAGGAATATGAGTTTACTGATGAACAGGCCGGTTTTATGCTTGCATTCACACTTCACGAATCTCCATTTCGTTGGGTGCTAAGCTTACCAGCTAACACCGTGCACTCACTTGAGCACTTCTATGATCTTATTGAAGACACGTTCTATCATTTTGATCCAAATCATCTTGACTGAAAACTGTTACAACAACGGAGGGCTCTGCATGAATCTGTTATTGATTTTTGGCGGCACTTCCATGACTTAGAGTTTGAAGCTCTGAGGAGCTAGATGAAGTTCACTTATCTTTGGGACCGGTTTGAGTACTGCCTTAAGAAATCTTCTTGTCCCAAGAGGAAGCTTGATGTCAAGCCTCACTCAACCTTCTCTGTTGATGGAACTATGCAATCCCATGTGGGAGCAGGCATTGTCTCAACGGACTGTCCACCTCCCTCTCATTCAACAATTCCATCATCGCCCAGTGATGCTGAGGATCATGTTCACACATTTGTTCATCCTTCACACCCTCCCAACATCACTCCACTCAATTTTCGTGTAGAGTTGGTTGCAAGTCCTTCGAGTTCCCTATGCATTCTTTTCTTCGACCTTCGTCTTCACACTCATGTGTTCCTCCGGATGATGCTGTCTTGTGTTCATCCATTCTGGACTCTTCACTTGTTATGAACGAGGAACAACCCATTGATGGAGTTGGTGTTACACAACCAACATGCGTTGTCATTCATGAAGAGTATGAGTGGGAGCTTGAACATCAACACTTAGTGAAGGACGACTCCCTTCTATTTGAGCCCCTTCGTTCTTTCCTAGCTTCTTTGGTGAACCTACCACCCATGATTTTGCATGTGTGTCTTCATCCACGGATGCACCCATTGTTGATCACCCACAGGACTCACCAGATGCTAGTCCATCATTCGACAACGGAGAGGATAAGATATTCATTGAAGATCCACTTGATTCTTCAACTATCTTTTCCGGAAATACAGAGGATGAGTTCGTTCGCTTTTCATCTACCCATCTTTTTTATTCATCTAATCATGAGGATTCTGAAGAATTCATTGATTTTTCTGATCGTGGTAGTCGTGATTCATTTGCTTCCATTTTTTATCATGATCATGAATTATCGTAGTTGATCTTTCGAAGCCATCGGTTTATGATGATCTACCTGATGATGAATTTGAGACACCCAAGACTGTCGAGGCACTTTAGCCCGAGCTGATGGTTATGTCAGGTCCTTTCTCTCTTGGGGTTAGTCTCACTTCTGATCATGAAACTGTTCAATCACCCAAGGCTCCTCATCACTCGTCTGTATGCATTGAAGAACCACCTCACACACAGATCACACTTCCTCCACTCAAACTGCACGATCCCATTACTCATGCATTGGAGGAGTCTTACATTGCAAGCACTCGTTCGTGACACAAGTTATCTTTGTTTTTATCATTTGCTTGCATGTCTTAGTGAAGAGTGTGCTTTTGCTTCAAAGTTGCACGTAGTGTCACACAACACCATAATAAGTCCACAGACTGTTCGTCATGCGCATGCACTCACTTATGTCTCGCGAGAACTTGAAACATGAAGTGTGGCTATCTTCATTATTATATCTTTCTTGTATGCTGGTTCACACAACTTGGTTACTCGCGGACCAAACCTTTACTCGCATGGGTCTACCAATGCACCGATGGTTGCATTGGAAGTATCACTTCATGTGATCAGGCCCATGCACCGTTAGTGTAGGAGTAGGAGTAGTGTTTGATTTCAGTTGTTTTATTGCGTGCTTGTTTGCTTTCATGTTTTTATTTCTTGTTTATCTACTTGCTTGTTTTTTTACTTGCTTCGCTTTCATTTTTTCTTCTACTCTTTCTTTTATTTGTTGATTGTTATTTCATTCACTTGTTTCGTTCATAGGTTAGTTTTGCATGAAACCATGTGTGACTCATGAAACAATCTGGATAAAGTGCAAGAGGGTTTGTACAACTATCACTACTTGGTTATCTGTCATCTTGCATCTGTATGATGAACTTGTTACTCTTAGTCCATGATACAACAAAGGAAAATAAGTACGCTTCGAAGTGAACCCTGGTGTAAGCACAACTCTTGCGCGCTAACTAGTGTCACCTTCTCTAGTCGATTGTTTTTTGGGTTAACCCTCGTCAGCTCAGCCAAGTAGAGTAAGGTGAGGGGGAAAACCTTAACAAGCATGTTAGAGATATAATAAACTACTTATCTGCTAGAACAACCTCCTCTTCTCTCAATCAGTCGGGATCCCTCTTCCGCCTATGAAATGAATAAGTGTTATGCAAAGTGAAAATGAAAAATGAAAAAAATGAAAAGTCAAAAAAATTCAAAGTGAAAAATGAACAAGGCGAAAGAAGATAAAGCCTTCTTGCGTAGGGAGGTGATGAAAGTAACTCCACCAGGGTACTGACCAGGCTTGCTGGTAGTGGAGCCATGCTTGTGTTCCTATGTGACTCCATCGAGGTATTGTCCAGGCCTGGTGGTAGTGGAGCAACACCAAAGATGAAACTAAGACTCTGACGACTTTGCTGCTTGTGCACCTATATACCCCTCAACCCCAATCAAAATAATTGTGTTGCCTTGGCTTGGAATGTGTGTTAATCGACCAAGATTATGGTATATGCTACATCTTACATCAAGCTAGTGTGAAGCCAAGATGAGCTAAGAACTGAACAATACTTCCAGAGGTGTTAGACTCATTTTCACGAATAAGGTCCATTCAAAGAGATGGATTTCTATCAGTGCGTCACCAAGTAATGTAGCAGCTACAACCACCCTCCAAATTTTTTCCTTAGCCCGTTTCAGAGCCTCCCCTACCAACCTTACATAGCAGTTTGTCTTGCTTCATCAAGTACTCAAGCTTCAGTGTTTTCCTCGCACAAAGGCAGCCCGTCGATCCATTCCTCTCACGGGATGCTTACCTAGACTTGGTCCAGCTATAGGCTGAGAAGCTTCCCAGTGAAATTTGCGCATATCTGGAGGGCAACCAACCTTCCCTCCAGGAATTGTGCATTTCTGGAGAGCAACTAGCCTTTCCTCTAGGAATTGCACAATTCCCTCTGACATCCTGTTGGGCTTTAGGATTGTGTAATCCTGCCAGCCAACCTTCCCAGCAAGATTTGCATAATTTTTCCCATCAACAGGCTGTTCAGCCCAATATTTGGCAAATCTGGGTAGCAGTCAGCTGCTCAGCCCAGAAATTGCGCAAACCCCCTGTGCAGCCAGCGCAGCTCCCAGCCAGAAATGCACATTTTTCTCCATCAGTAGAGCAGTCTCTTGCATGTGCAGATGAGTTAACCGGTTCCATCCACGACCGAACAAAATAGACTTGCATGCATAGGCTGCTTCTCCCAAGGTAACATGCAAAGTCATCCCTTGTCTCAGGGATCTATGTTTAGCAGTTGGAGGTTACATGCAAGGAGCAATTTAGAAACCTCCCATCAAGTTTCGCTTCCCCTAGATTTGTGCCATGTGCATCACAACCTCGATGTTATCGAAACTCATCAACCGGACGCTGCAAAGGTCATTCCTCACATCAACCTTGCAACTTTGACATCCCACATCACATCTAGGAGTAGTCAGCACATTCATCTCAACTATCTTGGGGTAAGCCCGCTTTCCATGCCTTGTGCTGCATTTCTATCGCTTTTTGTGTTTTCGCTCGTATGAGTACTATTTGCTTGATTTCTTTAAGTGCTTACTGTTGTTTACATGTATACTAGCTTGTCCTAGTTCTGTTTTAGTTTTCATTGCTATCTCACTGTTGTCGCATGCATTGAAACTGTTTTGCACAGACGTTCACCCAACCAATGAACTGCCTCACCCACATGCATGTTGATCTTCTCGCTGAATATTTCATTCATGTTTTGCATGCAATTTTAATCACTTCTGCTATCACTTCATGTCACCATAGATTCATTGACTTACTTTCTTTCAATTGCCCGTCGGTGAGTCGGGCCAACCTTGGCCCGGGCTTTGCCTTCACCAAGGCTGCATTGGGTAATCTGGGAAAGGAAGGCTCACCTTCCTCTCCAAATTTTCACATTCCTGCCCAACACTAGCTTCCAGGATTGTTTTGCGAATTTCTATAAGACAGTGGCTGCTTGGCCCAAGAAATTGCGCAAATCTGTCCCTAAGGGAACATTCCTTCCCAGTTGGAATTGCTCAATGCGCAATCCCAGTAGTCAACAACTAGAATGGAATGTGCATTGCGTAGGTCCAACAATCAGTCGGTCTCTCAATAGCTAGACTCTGCCTTGTGTAGTCTTGGCAGTCAGTCTCCCAACCTCTCGGCTGAAATTGCGCAACCTTCATGATCATTCACCCAGGTATGTTGCAAGTCAGTTCTCATGTTCATTTTGGTTTTCGACTAAAAAATTTCTTGCTATGAGTGTTTCCATGTCTCCAAGTATCACAAGTGTTCATTTTCCTCCCAAAAATATAGGTACAATGGTTTCTAAGGGAGTAGAGATGAAGACACCGTTCGGAGCACGCTTGGGGATGCAATCAACCAAGTGTCCATGGGCTTACCTACTCACGAAGACATCAAGTTTTTTGTGGACAAGGACATCAAGTAGCAACATCACAGTGAGCAACATCATGAATAGTAGCTGAAGGTAGCATACCGAATGTAGCGAATGTAGTGAATGTAAGAGGAAGGTTTTTGACAACATAGAGGCGGAGAAAAGTCGCAAGATCAAGTAGATCCACTGATAATGAAATAAACTTTGGAGACTCAGGATATGAAGTGACGACGCTACATGAAGATTGTGTGAAGGTACAAGATGGAACAATGAAGGAGTTGCATGTGCTGAAGTAGCAACTCGGGAAGAACATGAAGCTACACAGACAGTCTAATGAGTTGCAGCAGGAACCAGAACAACAGTGGGCACAACATGCATTCACGAATGAAATTGCGCCAGTACGAGTTAAGGATCCATCCCCGCAGCTCACACAGATCAGACGTGGTGAGTAGTGTTGTTGATCTCATACAGGAGATTCAATAGCATGTATGTCATTGAGCACACGCATGCAATCCAACCCATTTAACACACTCACCAAGGGAAAGACAAGAAGCAAGTCCAACGGGGTTGAACATGTAGTTCGGAAAGTTGATGCACATGACCACCAACACACACTTGAAGATCAACATGGACACCATGAATCAGTGTGTTTCTGGTTCAATCATACCCAAGAAGACCATGCACATGTTAGCAAACGAGTTGGATGAAGGGGCCGAACCAATGCGCGGTTTCAATGGAGGCAAGAGTTCACTTCAGCAAGATGTCACCATGAGGTGCATGCACACCATCACGGACGAGCAAGCTTGGCATCAGCTCACCACCTTCACCATCACAAGCATGTCATAGAGTTGGTCTCACCACAATGGACTGAGTGTCACTAATGTTTTGCTTGGCTTTCTCAAGCCATGTTGTCTCACATGAGTACATGTGCATTGTAATGTTGATTCATGTCAAGTGTAAGGCAAGTGTCCATAGTTGGAGGTAATAGTCATAGAGTAGGTGAAGAGTCATGAGGGTAGTCGAAATGTCACAAAGCAGAATGTCAAGGGTCACCTCACCCTTTGCTATAAATAGTCCCTCATAACTCATTGTAAGGGCTTTTGGTCAGCCAAGCTTCTACTAAGACTATCTTGAAGAAGGCTTGGATATATTGTAACACGCCTTGGCTTCTCCACTACACGAAGCTAGTACATCTCTTTAGAGGAGTAGGCGGATGTGGCTATAACGTTCCACTGATGGGGCTAGCAGGTTTACATGGTGTATTGTATGATTGTGACTTACACTTCTTTATATAATAAAAGCCAACACATTTTCATGCATATGTTGTTATTTTAGTCTGACTGCTATGGTTCCCTTAATGATATATGTTGTTTAACTTATGTACTTGTATATGAACTGATTTGTATGCAATTATATGAATCTTGTTGTTAATGTGTTGCATATGTTTTTAATGTTGTCACCATCCGTGTCGACTCTTCTGCCGGACATCAGACAGACCTTTCTCTGAACCTTGTCATATCAACTGTCACACTCGTCTCGAACTGATTCGTGAGTGTTGTTCATGTTATATTACCTTGTATGTTGTGACTGTTGCACCCATGTTGACTATTCTGCCGGAAGCTATGCATGTACTTTATGTTGTGTGTTCCTAGCTGAGTTGGGATTGATCCCTTTCAATCTAGAACTCACCTTCACCTTCCTCTCCCTTTGAAGTGTCGGAACCTCTCATACTCATTCCTTGACTCACTACATCAGTCACACCCTTGCTACTGATAGAGTTATCTTACTTTCCTCTGTGCGACATCACGTCAAGGCAATACCTTATGACCCACTTCTGGGATTCCTACACCAAATGGTCTGAGGTCTAACTAGGACTTGTTACCGGGGAGATCCCATTGACATGTTGGCAGGTCCAAAACCGTCAACAGATCCATTTGAAAATAACTGAGGAAATTTATTGCAAAATAAATGTCTGGTCTTGTATTCACCAGATACATCAAGGTTCCAATCAATTTTCTATAGCAAGTGGAATCCATAGGACTAGATTCTAAAATCCTCAACTTATTTAAGTTTGTAATCATAAGAGTCATCATCGGCTTGTTTTCCATCATGCCAAACTTCTAAATAATATTGATCACATATTTTCCTTGACCAAGATATACCTCACTTAGCTTCTACCAAAATTCTAGTCCTAATTAATAATGCATAATCCAAAGATCCTTAATATCAAACTTGGTTGCTAACGATTTCTTGCATTCCTAAATTTGATGCTCTACTCCTGTAACTAGTAGATTATCCACATACAAGAGTATGATAATTGATTCACCTTGGACCATCTTGATGTATAGGTTAGGATTTGTAGAAATTTTGGTAAAACGAACTCTCAATAGGTATGCATCCATTCTTACATGCCAAGCTCTAACTATTTGGTTTAAGCCATATAGATCTTTCTTCAACTTGCAAACATGAGTCTCCCTATGATTTATTTCAAATCCTTGAGGCTGCTTGATGTAAACCTCCTCATCAATAGTCCCAGTCATAAATTCTTTCTTAACATCCATTTGGTGAATGTTCCATCCCATAGTAGTAGCCAAAGAAACAATTGATATTTTTGTTGTATATCTAGTTGTAGGAGGAAAGGTTTCTTCGTAATCAGTCCCTTCTTTCTGTGAGAAGCCTCTTGCTACAAACCTTGCTTTATATTTATCAATGCTCCCATCCGCAGTGTGCTTTATCATGTAATTCCATTTTGAAATGACTATAGATTTTTCACTTGGCCTAGGGACAATTTCCCAGACATCGTTCTTCCTAATTGACTTGTATTCTTCCTGCATTGCATTCTTCCACTCTTGATGTTTAGAAAAATATTCATAGGAGGAAGGTTTCGCTTCAATAAGATGTGTCATGCATGCAACATACCTTGAATATATTTTCTGTCTTTTACTTTCTCTAGAGGTCCCTAATGTTGTATTTCCTTATACTTCTTGAAGAGTAGTCTTCAACCAAGTAGGCCTCTTTCAATTTTCTAGAATAGTTACTTGTTGTGTATGCTCAAAAGACGTTCAACATTTTCTTGAGTAGATGTATGATCTTAACCATCATTTTCCCTAGAGATATCCTCAAACATAGTTATCTCTTCTTCATCAGAGTCAACTGAAACATCCTTTGATTTCTTGTAAGCTATACTCTCATCAAAGATGACATCCCTACTTACCTCAATTTGACGATCTTCCTTTTTATAGATTTTGTACGCCTTTGATGAAGCACTATACCCAATGGAGATGCCCTTTAAACTGGTAGGATTTAACTTCTCCCTCTTGTCCTTGGGTATATGAATATACACAGGACACCCAAATATTTGAAGATGATCCACGCTTGGGTTCTTTCCTGTAAATGCTTCTTCTGGACTCATGTTGTTGAGAATCCTGTGAGGACTTTAGTTTTGCAAGTAAACAACTATCATACATGCCTCTTCACCATTGAAATTGAGGGATATCTTGATCATGCAAAGTGACCCCCTTACATTCTTCAATTTTTCTATTCTTCGTTTCAGCCACATCATTCTGTTCAGGATTATAAGGAATAATAAGCTCCCTCTTAATCCCTGCTTCCTCGCTGAAAGCCATTAGTTCTTGGAGGTGTATTCTCCACCATTATTTGATCTCAGAGTTTTGATCTTTCTCTCGGTTAGATTTTCCACTTCATTCTTGAACTCCTGAAACTTTTCGAATACCTCATTCTTATTATTGAGGAGGTATAACCAAGTTTTCCTTGAGAAGTTACCAATGAAGGTTATAAAATACATATGCCCACCAAGAGACTTAACTACCATAGATAGACATACATATGAATGTATGAGATCTTTAAATCCCTTAGATATGGTATCACTTCTTGCAAATGGCTTCTTTACATTCTTTCCTAAAGCACATCCCTTATAAGTTCCTTCATATTCTTCTTGTGAAAATTTCACCACTGAATTTTTATTGCAACAATTGGAATTAATTCTTCTAATTGTTAATTAATTTAGCAGTCTATTGCTATGACAACAACCAATTAATCACATTGAAATCTCCACAAATAAAAACACTATGGAAGATAAATTGGAAACTGAGAAAATACTGGCACACACACACACACAAATATAACATCGTTATTTTTGGACAAAAGTCCCTGGAAAAACCCAGCTTGGGAAAACTGGTGCAACAACAAAGGGTTTTTATTATTAAGCAATAGTGAGAGATTTTGAGAACAAGCTATGGATGCCCGACTGGCAATCCAATCAACAAAATAGACTGGGAAAAATATCTGTGAGGAAAATACCTCAACACCATGTCTGATCCAACTGTGACAACTGGAAAAACTAGCTATTCGTACACCCTTTGCACAGTACTTGTGCATGCACTAACTTGCTAAGCCCCGAAATTGCTGGAAAAATGATGTCCTGGATGACTCTACCTTAGGAAGGAATCCGCTTGGCCTCCTAGAGAATTTCTGGATGAACTACAACTGAATAACCCTTCCCTTCAACCAAATCGATCTCCCTCTAAAGCTATCTGTGTTGGCTTTGCACATATTCTTTGGGAAATACGACCCTTCCACTGCCAACTCTTAAGAACTAGAAGACTTCCTCCAGACTCACTATCTCTGCCTCTCTTTGTATTTTCTTCCCTTGTCTAGCTCAAACTCTTCTAGTAGAATGTTGCTGCTCTCTGCAAAAATTGAACTGACCAAGGAAATCGATCTGAAGCGTGTTCCTCCATCTGCCCATTGACTTCTTATAATATCAATGTGAGACTGCAATGGCCAAGATTAAATCTTAATCAATGGCTAATATTATTTCCTAGTCAATCCATGTGAGTTTCTAGATAAATCTCACCTTCCTTAATTAATTATTTTCCCTAAATTAGAATTAGGAAAAAATTAACTACTGATTAATTAACTTAATTAAAGAAATTCTAGGTGGATTTTCCTAAAATATTTTCTAGGTTATGGAGTCCTAGTGTTTCTTAGCCTCCCTGACAACTGTCAAGACTAGAACACCATCCTATGCTACAAAAATTAACACTCCCTCTTAGCGAGGAACGTGTTCGAGCGTTGAACTGGTCCAACACCATGTCTCTACATCATCCTCCCATACACGCTGATGATATCTAGCCATTATGATTTCCTACCACTGCTCACCAACCACTACACAAATTTGATGTTGCATTTGTTGTTGTTGATACTAATATATTGCTAGCAACTCACTGCAACTCCCTCTCAACCATTTTTGTTGCTACTGCAACTGAGAAGCATATGAAATTCTAAATCAACCGTGTCTCTATGTTGCAGATGTCTCCTGAGAATTTGAATGCTACTAGCCTTTGTCAAATCGGGCTCGTAAACACGAGTTGTATTGCACTTTCTATATTCAATTCTTCGTTAGAGCTTTAATGTTTCCTTTATAATGATCAACTAAGTAATGGAACACACAAATGCTTGTAAACAAACAACTCAAAAGGAAATCAATCCATCTTGCTAACACAGGCAGAATCAATAATCAAATTCAACCTAAAGACTTTGAAATATCTATAAACTTAACCTATTCTATTCTTGAACTGAAATATGGACTCAAATGAGGACTTAACTCTTTACCATAGATTCGACTTTTACAGACTATGAAAGTGAATTCCTAATCAAACAGACTCCACACATCAACTCGATATTCGAAATCCAAACCCTACTTTTTGGTGTTTACAATTTACAATTGAAAGAATTAAAAGATCTAATCTACTTGCAATGGTAATTCAATTTTAAACTAAGCAATCAATATTGAATTCAATAATTGGTCTTTGATTCAAACCATAGAATGAGAAAGGCTTCACATTAATTCCAGTGTCTCGACAACAAGTAAAAGATCTGTATGTTATGAGGTAATTTGAATGCTTTGTCTCATATACTCAACCAAGCAACTTGATATCTCACACTTAACTAATCTACATACATATTACCTAATTTGTAAAAACCTTAGGAACAAGCTCAAATATCAAACCCTAATTATGTCTTCAAGAATGAAAAGAAAATAAGACAACTATAAATTGCTATAGAACACACAAAACTGTACTCGAGAAGCTATCCTACAGTTGCATAAATCTCAAACTAAACTCAAGCAAACCTACTTAGGCTCTCAACAAAACAACACTCTATCCTCTTAATGAAAGAAATAGATCACACAATTGATTGCAATCTTACTTCAAAATATAATCAAACACACATTATACTAAGGCAATGTTGATGGAAATTATCTCAGGCTGGAAACTACAATTTCAACCAACAATATGAAATTCTAGGTTACAGTACTACACTCAAGCACTAAAAAAAAAACAAAGGAAATCAAACTATAAGGTGAATCACTCACTTGGACTTCAAAATCAATCTGAAAACTTGATCAAGAAGCTAAGAATCTATTGAGAAATAAGACTAGATCAAACTATGATGAGTTAAGCTATTCTAATCAATCAATCTAGAAAGAAACACTCCTATGGCACACACATTCATGAAAATAATTTTATAAGAAAACCAATCGATTTGATAATGGAAAGAAACAAGCAATGCGATTCTATTCAGAATTAGTTGAAATCCACTCAATGCATATTACCAATCCAGCTTCCTAATCCATACAACAAAACCCACACCATATCAATCCTTACTACTCAATGAATTATATCGACTTTGGCATTCGAGGGTTCGTTCTACGTTTTCAACAGAGGGGCCAGCTCACCACAAGCATTCGATTTACAATGTGATTTAAACAAGTTTTATATGACTGCAACAACACAGTCAGGACGATATAACTTGTTGCTTTGGGGAATAGAGCATGACTCTGTTTTAAAGGTAGGAGCGCCAATCTCTGGGATGCACATAAGAACCACACATTCAAATCTGAAAATGCATGTAATGGTCAACACACTAAAATCGTTCCAAATTCAATAAAAGCCTCCACACAACATATAAATGATTAATATACAAACCAAAGACAAATGATAAAAAGCTATAACTAACACATGACTATGTTCCTATGAAATGATACAGAGCTAATCCCAAATGGTGGTGGGCCCGACCACACCTGGGAAGCTTACTTACTTACAGAAAATGGAAAGCTTTAGCACAACTAATTCATGAACTCACAACAAACCATCCAACGAATTGATTTGAACTTAATACATAGGCATCATAACAGTATTTCAATTAAAAATAATATGTCTGGAGATAACACTTCAAAGTTACAAATGAAAGTATTCTCTTTTTCTCTCTCCCTTCCGAGTTATTACAGATCAACCTTTATAGGCATTGACTTCAGTTAAAAACAACCTGGACCATACATAGAAAATTCAACAGCTTGGCTAAATCTATATTCCAGATTAGATTGTTGGAACGACTTGTTCGATTTAGCATAACAAATCCTCAACTAACCCCAATATTGCTACCAGCTAACTTCAGTGAGGATAGTGAAGATCTTTATCATGGCAGAGATTGAACTTGTTCGATCACAACTATAGGTGGCTCGATCATCTAGAAGCATGTGGCCTATTCATCCTTTGTATTGTTGAGTACCGATCCTGAAATAGTGTTGAGTACAGAAGTGGCGGAACATGGTTCATGGACAAGCACTCTCCTGATCTCATCCTGTTGAGCTACTGAAATATTCACACTCAATCATATCGATTAGTTAGCTCATTGGTAACAACTTAAATTCACTTAAACTTAACCAATAAACAACAAAATGACAAAATGAAATGCTTTACCTAATAGTAGGATTTTGATAGTTTTTAGAGCAATAAAAGTGATAGGAGAGTAGGTATAGGAGTACAAAAAAGACAAAAACAAAGGTGGAAAATAGTGGAAGTGGGGAAAAAGGGGCACCAATAGGAACCTTTTTCTTTCCTCTACGTGAAGGAATGTAATCGGGCAGTTTAGAAATGGGGTCATACCCCTCCACATTAATGTCCTCCACCCCCTCCATATCATGTCGTTTGCACCCACATGGAGTTCTTCAACATCGGCTTCAGGATCTAGGTCAATCACCTTACCCTTCTCCTGTGTATTGGGCTTTCACATCTGTGGGTGCTTTTTGGGTGATGCACACACTGGTTGTTGTGATTTATACTTATCCTTATTTGATTTTGGACCCTCCTTGGTTGGCATAGGCCTCAGCCTGGGTGTCCTTGGTGATTTAGGCACTTTTGTCAGTACTTCGATGCTTTCAACCTTCAGGGCAGCTCCCTCAGCTGCCATTACTACCTCTGGGGTAGTTCCTTCAGCTGTCATTGCTTCTCATGCACTCACAGTTTTTGAGGGCATCGACATAATGCTACACAACAACACCCACATCTCCGTTTGCAACTTCTCAAACACTGAAATTGCTATCAGGGCTTCAAAGATCTTGGGGTTCATACGTGCCTCAGAGCTTAATACCTCAATTCTAAAAATGCCAAGTGTTTTTCACTAGGCAACCACCTGTAATTTATAAGCATTTTAGAATTCAAATCCGACCGTTCCCCCCATAACTCATTCATAAATGTTGGATTGGCGGCAGATTATCATAGATCTTGCCCTTAAATTCTGACTTAAATTACTGCCCCCCGCTCCATTTTTCCATTTTGCCACTGTCAAGTCATGAATAGTGACCATAATGGTCACTTTCCGAGTGCCCTACACAGTCCCTTCTTGGATAGGAAAAATCCCCACACATTTCTACTGACACTGCGACATTCCTTCATTCTGTGCAGTTCCCCAATCGTGTAGCTCCCTAACTCGGGCAGTGTAGTTTATAGTCCTGCGCCTCCTTTCAGCTGCCTGGAGTGCTAAGGCTGTGCTTCCATCATGTAGCCATCTAGATGGATTGCCGATGTATGGCTTCAATCGGCTGCCATTCACCCGTCTTGGGAATGTTTCTCCATTCAATTTTACCAACTGAACTTCTCCACCATCAGTAATCTCCTTGATGACTTAGGGCCCCATCCAATGCATCCTAAATTTCCCTGGAAACTTATCAAAATTGCTGTCATATAACAAAACCAAATCATTTATCTTGAAGGTGTGTAGTTTGATGTGTCGATTGTGCCATGCCTTTTCGCGCTCCTTTTGAACTTGTTGATGAAATTCTGCAAGAAAGATATCCTTCTTAAGTTTCGTTAGTTGCGCCAGCCTCTCTTCCAGGGCTCTGCGATCCACCATTGATGTGAATGTCACTATGCGCAGACTAGGTACAATGTACTCCATTGGAATCACAACTTCCACGCCATAAACCAGTCTGGATGATGTTTGTCCAGTCAGCTTCTTGCAAGTCATCCTGTAAGTCCATAGCACCGCGGGCACACAAACATCCCAGTCATTTCTTTGAGCATTACAAATATTTGTGAACATGTTCTCCAGTATTTTATAAATGCTTCTATCATTCCATTAGCTTGCAGGTGATATGGCGTGCTCTTCTAGTGGTAAACCTGAAATTCCTTTGTCATCGCGTTGATCGTCTCATTGAGAAAGTGTGTACCGTGATCAATCATTAGAATTTTTGGACAACCAAACCGTGTCAGTACATACTCAAAGATAAATTTGGCTATTGTCACGCTTGTACAGTCCTTCACAGGCTACACCTACGACCATCTGGTTAAGTACTCCATCGTGGTGATGATATATCGTGCACCCATCTTCTTCCCTGGAGGCTGAATTAGTCCTACAAAGTCAATTGCCCACTTATCGAAGGGTTGTAGTGATATTTGTAGATTCAGCGGAAGCTCATTCCTGTGCGAGGATCTTCCCGCCGTTTGTCATGCGTCGCATGCCCTACAATATGATTTTGAATCCATATGCAAGGTTGGCCACCATAACCCAGCGCGTAGAATCTTCTACATTGTTGCTTTTCTTGCATAATGACCTCCCGCGGCTCCGTCATGAGCCTCAACAAGGATGTTGTTTCGTTCAAACTCTGGCACATAATGTCACAATATTTCATCTAATCCCATTTTGTACAAGTGCCCTGCAATGACAGAAAAGTCTGTCGTGCGCACTACCAGTTCCTTCTCCTGTTGACTTGTATAACTGTCTGGAGTCGTTCCTATCATTAGGAAGTGGATAATATATTCAAAGTGACTGTCCGTGATGCACACTGTAAAGAGTTGTGCATCAGGTAACCCCTCCTTCGAATTAGTAGGTTCCTCTCCCATTTCGATGGACGATAGATGATCTGGTTCAACATTCAAGCGTCCTGGTTTCACAATAACTTCAAAATCATACTCCTAGAACAAAAACAACCACTTGCATATATTCCCCCCTAGCACAGGCTTGTTAACCAGGTATTTCAACGCAGAATAATCTATATACATCTTAAAGTGTCCACCCAACAAATAGTGCCTGAACTTCTGGAGTGCGTACACCATAACTAATCCTTCGTGCTCTACAGTGGAATAATTTTTCTCCGCTTTGGACAACTTCCCACTTGTGAACGCTATAGGATGATCCAATTCCCCTTCACCAGCTTATGTCAATACTACTCCCAACGGAATACATGATGCATCCACTTGCACATGAAATTCATTCTTCCAATCCAGGAAGACCAAGATCGGCACGGTGACCATCTTCTCCTTCAACGCATCCAAGCTCTTCTGGAATTCTTCATTCCAATAGAATGTAACATCCTTTTTGAACAATTTTTCCATTGGCACGGTAATCTGGGCATAGTTCTTGATGAATTTTCTATAGTATCATGTATGCCCCAGTGTTGCATGCAGCTGTTTCACACTCCTTGGCACCTCCAAATTGATTATGACTGTGATCTTAGCTGGGTCTACCATCAAGCCTTGTCTTCATACCACATGGTCCAGTGAGATCCCAAAAGGGACACAAAACAAACATTTCTTCAGATTGAGCATGATATGGTACCTCCAACATGTATCTAGCATCAAGTGCAGACTTGCCACATGGCACTTCACTAGTCTGAACACTATCCAATCATCAAAGTATACTTCCAGAAATTTATGAATAAAATCCTTAAACACCGGGATGACTACACGCGAAAATATCGCTAGCACGTTCTTCAGCCCAAAAGGCATCACCATATACTGGAAGTATCCCCATTTAGTCGCGAAGTTCGTCTTACTTCTATCCTCTGGTGCGATCTTGATTTGATGTTACCCCAGAGAACCCATCAATGAACGAATACACTTCTTGGCCACCAACATTATGCAGGACCTCATCGGTGAATGGGGTTGGGAAGGGATCATGCACGCAGGCATCATTCAACTTCCTAAGATCTACGCATATCCTTATTTCTTCCTTATGCTTCTTTTCTAGAACCACTATTGTGCTTACCCAATCAGATTCTTCCACTAGTTCAATAATACCCACCCCAAGAATCTTATCTAGCTCAATGTGAACCCTTTCCTTATACTTTGGATTGAGGCAGTAAGGTCTTTGTTTCATAGGTTTTGCATCTAGTTTTAGGGTGATCTTCATGACACCTAGGTCTCCTATTATTCCTTTCAGATCAAAAAACTTCATGGGGAACAAGTCCTTATATTCACGGAGCAGTTCGACAACCTTATCTACTGTCGCGTCATCCCAATAGTTCCTAGTCTTTGGAAACTTTGGCTCTGCGTCCATGCCATTATTCACATATCTAGTTCTGAGCGACTCTATTATGTTGGGGTTCTCTAGTTGTGGTCCTTCAACTCGGCGGTGACCTTCAGTCTCAGAGATATTAATCTTTCTCGGGCCTTCATCTTCTTCTTCCGTTGTTACATTGTAACACTAGAGCGCGTGCCTCAGCTGGGTAGTCCAATCAGGTTGAATCAGGTCTAGATGATCCTGTGGTATCCTAAAGATGGCTATCTTATCCTCCTACAATGCTTCATCGATAGATTCAAATCCATCCTCAAAACTGAACGTCATCAGAAATCCTTGGCATAAAACATCCCATTCTTTGGTGCCATATCAGAGTTTTGTTTCCAAGTACCAATTCATTGGTATAACATCCAAGGTATGACAAAACAGATGGATCCACTCCAGCTGAGGCTTCACTACATATACTTCAGTCCATTTAGCCAAATGATCACGCGGATCATTCCTCCCGTCATACTTTTCTGTTAGTCGTACCTTCAGGTGGCCAAAGCGTATCCCCATCATCCTTCTAT
>APFE030446520.1:0-16946 GCA_000404065.3 Pinus taeda
TCCAAAATGTTGCACTAAAGGAAACTCCTTGTTTCAAGTTGTCTTTAGTGCGGCTTTTTTGAGGCTTTTCCGGTGGATTATTACAATATAATTTCTTTGAAATCCGGCAATAATTCACTGAAATCACATGTTTGATGGGTAACCACTGCACAATAAAAGTTCCCTAGGGTTTTTTAGGTTGATAAAAATATATATAGAGTCAAAAAACTAGTTTAAATATCACAAATCAAGATTTCATCACAAATGCCTCCACAGGATTCTAGCACGAGAAAATCCAAAAAAGTCGCACTAAAGAAAACTCCTTTAGTTTCGAGTTGTTTTTAGTGTGACTTCTTGGAAGCTTTTCGAGTGGATTATTCTCATCTAATTTCTCTAAAATCAGACAGGAATTCATTGAAATCATAAGTTTGACGGGTAACCCTTACATAATAGAAATGCCCTAAGGGTTTTTCGCGGTGTTGAATCCATATATAAAGTTAAAAAACTAGTTTAAATAACACAAATCAAGCTTTCACCACAAACTTTTCCACCAGATTCCAGCACTGGAAACTCCAAAAAGTCGCACTAAAGACAACTCCTTTAGCTACAAGTTATCTTTAATACGACTTTTTCGAAGCTTTTCTGGTGGATTATTCGAGTCTAATTTCTCAAAAATTTGACAAGAACTCATTGAAATGACAAGTTTGATGTGTAACCCTCAAGAATAGAAGCGCCCTAGGGGTTTTGTGAGAGTGTTGAATCCATATATAAAGTAAAAAAAAACTAGTTTAAATAATACAAATTAAGGTTTCACCACAAAATTTACCACTAGATTTTGACACCAGAAACTCTGAAAAGTCGCACTAAAGAAAACTCCTTTAGTTTCGAGTTGTCCTTAGTGCGACTTTTTGGACTCGTGGATTATTCTTGTCTAACTTATCTAAATTCTGGCATGAATTCATTGAAGTCACAAGTTTGAAGCATAACCGCTTCACAATACAAGTTCCCTTGGTGTTTTTCACGGTGTTGAATCCATATATACTGTAAAAAAATTAGTTTAAATAAAGCAAATCAAGATTTCACCACATATTTTACCACCAGATTCTCGCACCGGAAACTCCAAAAAGTCGCACTAAAGACAACTCCTTTAGTTTCTAGTTGTTTTTAGTGCGACCTTTTGGAAGCTTTTCCGGTGGATTATTCTCGTCTAATTTCTCTAAAATCCGGCATGAATTGAATGAAACCACAAGTTTGATGGTTAACCCCTACACAATAGATGTGCCCTAGGGGTTTTCTAGGGTGTTGATCCATATATACAGTAAAAAAAGTAGTTTAAATAACATAAATGAATATTTCACAACAATTTTTTCCACGAGATTCCGGCATCGAAAACTCCAAACAATCAAATTAAAGAAAACTCATCTAGTTTCGAGCTGTCTTTAGTGTGAATTTTTGGAAGCTTTTACGGTTGATTATTCTAGACTAATTTCTCTTAAATCTGGCTCAAATTCATTGAAATCACAAGTTTGATGGGTAACCCCTAAACAATAGAAGTGCCCTAGGGATTTCTCAGTGTTAAACACACATGGACAGCAAGAGAGATATGAAAGATAAAACATGCAATACAATTTTTATTGACAATTGATATACTTTTATAGTACATTAATGTGACCGTTGGGATTCACATCTCCAAGGTCTCTTGGACTACTTAGTTTATTCAGCTTCCACACTAACCCATTTAGGATTAGGTGTCCAACATTCCCCCCCTTAATCCGAAGGGTTATGTATGAGTTCCAAGAAGAGAGTTGTAATACAAAATGTGAAAAATTGCATGGCAGCACTAGGTTGAATGTGCTCTCTGAAATGTTGGTATAAAGGGCGGTGGTTTAAGGATGGCCACCAACACTGGAACGCTTAGTGCAGTTCTCGGAACTCTTCCAAATCTGGCAAGAAGCTGGAGTCTTCTGCTAGAGGAAGTGCTCCTATTTTTTTGAAGAGGGAAACCTTCAACCAATAAAGGGAGCTCTTGATGGGACCCAACCCACTTGGCAACGCTTTACGCTTTATTATACACTCGGAATAGATTACGTGGCGGATGAAATATCTTTGCGCGCGGTTCTTTGTGACGGGGGTAGCTGTTGTATTTAATGCAGGAGTTAATGGGCAGTACTCTACTTCGAAACACGCCTTAACCCTACCTTTCTCGCGCTCTCTTGATTGTTCATTGTTATTTTACTCTTCTCCCGTTGAGGGTGTGTTGGCTCCGCAATGAAACTTTGTGTGCGTTGTGCTATGGGTTTATTTGCTCTGCAATGAAACTTTGTATGTATTATGCTGTGGGTTTGCTCACTCCGGATGCTGTCTGAGAACTTAGTTCCACCTCTGGTTGACCTGTTCGTTCGTTTTATGGCAAAATTGTTTAACTGTGGAGGTTATTCGGCCTGGTTCCATGGATCGATTTTGGTAAGTTACTCTGCTACTTCACTGGTTCTTGTATGCGTGGGTTTCTGGTTAATTTACTTGCTTCTACCTGTGGTTATGGTGCCTGTTGGCTATATTTATGCTGTGGTCTTAACTCAATCCCTCTGTTCGTTGTTAATGGCGTTCACTGTGTTTTTACTATATGCCTTTCTGGTTCTCTCAGGTGTCTGTTCCGAATTCCGTTTGTTGGTATTTGTTTGTGGTTATCCGCCTTCTCACAATACGGCACTAGTCTTGGTTGGAAGCACAGGGCTTCTCAGGCACGCGTCCTCAGTTAAACACAGGTAAGGAAACCCGTCCATGCTTCAATTTGGTTCTTCATTTGGTTCTCGGTCTAACCCAACTCGCTCCTTTGCTCGACAGTTTCTCAATCTCGTTCAGTTTGTCACGCTATGGCGTCTGGCTGCGCTCTCCAAGTAAGAATCCTTTTCGAAATGTTGGCTCCTTCGAGGGTTTTGTCACTTCTGAGTTTTTCTTTAACCATACACGCTAATACCTCCCTCTTGGTTTCTTGCAGGTCTTTGTTGGTGACCTGGGCGGCGTATCCTCCTACGCTTGGCTATTTTGGTTGTTCACCTCCTGGGTAGGCCTGAAACTTCATTCTCTGTCTGTAATTTTTGGCTTCTGAGGGCGACCTGTCTCCTAGTCTGGTTTCTTAGTCACTATTCATGCTTATTCGACTGTAATTTGATTTTGTCGCCTCTGTGTGAGATGTATAAGGGTTTTGTGGCCTCTCGTCGTTTGTCTGGTTCAAACCCTAACTTGGGGTTTTTCGATGTGTGAGGGTTTCCGACTTTTCAGTCGTGCTCGGCTCTATTTATGTCTTAATGGTCTCTGTCCTCCGTAATATTTATTCGGCTCTACCAGTGGCACTGTAAATTTTGTTCTTTGATAATTGAAATGAAATTCCGAATGTAAAAGAGACTGTATGGTTGTTTTGTTACCTCTGTGTATTCGGCGTTGGGTTATCATTCGTCCTTCTGTGTATTCGAAAGTTGGAAAATTTGTAACCGTTGTTGTTTGTATTCTCGGTCGTTGTTAACTAAACATCAATGGACTGAAACTGTTGCTTTACCGCGTGCGGAAAATGAATAGATGACTGTTGGTTTGGTAACTCGGAATTCATTGTGATTCTGCCTGTCTGCTTAGTATTTTACTGTGAATGATGTTTGCACAGTAGCCACAACAAATCAATAAATAATAATGATACAGTAACTCATTAGATATTGAAAACGTAAATGCATTTTAAACAAACACTTGTACAGATATTACAGATGGACAATAGCTTCTCTGTTTTTGAATGCTTGGTCTTTTCTATTTCTTTTTCTTCTGAATTGGCTCAACTTTCCTCTCCTGAACTGAACCCTATTCTGTTACATTTGTTTTGACTTTATAGTCTTTGTTTTTCAGTTGATGCTTACAGTTAGTTTAACTGTTACAGAATATGGTTACATAATTTCTACTTCTATCAATAACTATACTCATTTGGTATTCCAAGACTTGTAGGAAATGTTGATTGTTATTTTCCCTAATTACATGGACTACTCTCTAATTAACAATTGAAACTACAACAATCCTAAACTGGAAAATAAATGAAGTATATAACTTTCGCTGAATTTGTGAAATAAAATAAAAAGAGAAATTATTCCCATAAGAATTTGACAGTTCAATCGATCACTAGATTTTGAACATGGTTGGAGTTCTTTCTGCCCAATTATGATGAGTTGGATGCTCCTGCATCAGGCTCGCGGGGTGAAAAGAGATCATGACTCTGGTTCATGAGCTCCTCTACCGATGTTCCTGTTCGTTCAATCTGCCTGGCGTCAAGCCATGAGTTGTCCTCAATCGGACGGTTCTTCCACTTGACCAGGTATGGCATAGCTGAAAGAAAAAATCGTACTGTGGTTGAAATGGCAAGATGCATGCTACAAACTAAGGGATTGAGAAACTCTTATTGGGGAGATGCAGTTGCTACAACAGTATACATCCTCAACCATAGCCCCACCAGTGCACTGGAAAATATGACTCCTTATGAAGCTTGGTATGAAAAAAAGCCTAATGTTAATCATTTCAAAGTTTTTTGTTGTTTGGCTTATGTGCATGTACCTGATCAAAATAGAAAAAAGTTAGATGCAAAGAGTGAGTTATGCATTTTTATTGGGTATAGTGAAACAAGCAAGGCTTATAAATTGTATAATCCTCTAACTAACAAGCTTATTGTCTCAAGAGATGTAATTTTTGATGAAGGGGGAGTTTATGGTCATCAAAAAGGACATGTTGAGAAGACAAAATCTATTTTGAATGATGATATAATTGTTGATAATAATCATGAGTAGCCAACTAATGTTTTTGTAACTAGTGGCTTAACTCCACCAAGTAGCCCTTGATCAATTTCTTCAACATCAAGTTTAAGTTCGTCTCCTTCTCCAAGTTCTACAAGGAAGGTAAGAAGATTGAGTGATATTTATGAGAGGAGTGCATATCAAGCACATGAAGAAAGCCCAATAGGTGAGATAGTCAATTTGGCTTTATTAGCCAAGGCTGAATTTGAACCATCATGTTTTGAAGATGCATGTACTAATGATGTTTGGATGCAAGCCATGCAAGAAGAGATGGATTCCATTCAAAGGAATGCCACTTGGAAGTTGACAGAGCTTCCACGTGACAAGAAAAAGATTGGCACCAAATGGGTCTATAAGACTAAATTTAACAGTGATGGGAGTGTTGAAAGACACAAAGCAAGATTAGTTGCTAAAGGATTCACACAGAAGTATGGAATTGATTATGAAGAGACATTTGGCCAGTAGCAAGATAGGAGACCATTAGAATGTTGATTTCATTAGCAGCTCATAAAAAGTGGAGCATACATCATATGGATGTGAAAAGTGCCTTCTTGAATGGGTACCTAGAAGAGGAAGTATATGTGGAGTAGCCACAAGATTTTGAAGTGGAAGGATAGGAGAATAATGTCTACAAGTTGAAGAAGGCTTTGTATGGCCTCACGCAAGCACCAAGAGCGTGGTATGCAAGGATTGATGGATACTTTCAGGAAAATGGCTTCTAGAGAAGTAAGAATGATCCTACCCTTTACTACAAACAAGAAGGTATTGATATTGTAATCATAAGTTTTTATGTTGATGATCTATTGTATATGGGTATTAGTTCTAAGATGAATGATAAATTCAAAGCTGCTATGATGAATGAATTTGAGATGAAAGATCTAGGCATCATGAAATATTTTCTAGGAATGGAGGTTTATCAAAGTAAGGATGAGATTTTCATTTGTCAGACAAAGTATGCACAGGATATGTTAAATAAATTTCATATGCTTGATTGTCATCCATCCCCTACTCCAAGTGCTCATGGAGAGGTGTTATGTAGAGATGATGGTGCTGATTTAGTTGATGAGAAAACTTACAGAAGTATTGTGGGGAGCTTGATATTTCTAACCCACACAAGGCCTGATATTACATATTCAGTTTCACTTGTTTCAAGATATATGACAAATCCATCTGAAATACATATGAAGGCAGCCAAGAGGATTTTAAGGTATGTGAAAGGCACTCTAAATTTTGGTATTCATTACTACTCTTCTGAAAAGTTCAATCTTGTTGGATTTAGTGATTCAGAGTGGGGAGGTAGTCTTGATGACCGTAAGTCCACATCTAGAAATTGTTTCTCTTTTGGTTCTGGTTTGATTAAAAAAACAAAGCATTGTTGCCCTCTCATCTACAAAAGTGGAGTATGTTGCAGTTACCTCAGCAGGTACACAAGCTCTTTGGCTGAGAAAAATTTTGGAAGAAATTGGAGAGAAACAAGTTCAGCCTACAGTGATTTATTGTGATAATATAAGTGCCATCAAGTTACCAAAGAATCAAGCTCATCACAACACGACAAAACATTTTGACCTAAAATATCACCTCATTAGAGATTTCGTACAGAAGAAGGATATTGAATTAAAACATATAAATACTCAGCATCAACTAGCAAATATCTTCACCAAAGCAGTGGCAAAAGATCAGTTTTTGGCAATAAGAGATAAGATAGTAAATCCTCATTAATCATTAAGGGGGAGTGTTGGAAATAATGATTAATTAGTTATCTAAAACGCTAACAAAGTAGCAAGCAGATTTTGTGTTCAATGCAAAATTAAAGTAGGAGATTGTTAGGGTGGTTAGTGCTTGTGGAAAATGATGAAATTAGTTGTAATTCAAGTAGATTTATTCGAGAGTTGATTTTAGTAATAGTTTTACTATTTAATAATGTAGTTAATAGTTGAATGAATATATGAGATTTGCATCATTTTTTAACTCTGTTTTTTAATTGTTTTATCTATATTTTTTATATGTATTGTTTTTCATATTACTGTTGGCTTCTCAATTTGATTGAAATAATTCATTTCATATTCAACACATATGGTGATTAGGATGCTTACTCTGCTACTAATTTACCTACTAGATATGGTACTAACGGTACTCTGCTAATAATTGTTTCTTACTCTACTCGTGCGACTAGATATGGTTCGGATGTGGAACTAACTCCATCTCGCTCTCTAACATGAAAGGTGGACTCTACTCGTGCGACTAGATATGGTTCTGATGTGGAACTAACTCCATCTCGCTCTCTAACATGAAAGGTGGACTCTCGATTCTGCGTCTGTAGCCTTTGTGTTTTCTCTTGGTAAAGAGACCTATGATCTTAGCTCTGTTACTATTACTGGTGCTGAACCAACATGATCTATTTTTTTGGTGCTATATCTACTACTATCGCTACTGGTGGTTCTTTTACTCTATATCAATCATGAAAAGCTCCTTCAGCTCATTCACCTCTAAACCTAAAATCATCATATATTCATCTTGATCACTATCTCTATCACTAAATTAGGTGGTTTTATCTAATGTGGTGGTTATTTCCCGTTCCCCATGTGTAGTGGTTAGTTCCCTATATGTGTCTCTATATGGATCATCCACAACTCGATCACGAAGGTCATCATCTCGATAACAAGGTACTAGTTCATTTGCTTAATCAACAAGATCTACTTATGCTGAACCTATTGTTGTAGAGTCAACTACATATTCAACTGAAAAAACATCTACTTTTCTTGTTGCTGCTGGTACTAGAGGTGGTGGCAGGTAAACTATTGGTCCTATATAGCTGGATTAGCTTTGTGGGCATGGGTATTTATCTTCAACTGCTTCAATGGTTGCTGAATCAACTACTGGATTAACTGAATCACTTGTTTACAATCCCTTCGCTTATAGCTTTGTTCCTTCCCCTACCTACGCCTAGATTAATAGGTACTAGCAGCCACCACTGAATAGGTACTAATAACAAGTTAGGTGTATGAGCGTTCTAGGATGATCCAACGACGAGAATGGAGTTCTTCCACCAAGGTATAAGTGGATATTTTATCTACAACGATTCTGGTCAAGAGATGGATGATGGCACAGAACAGGATCTATTGCTGGTGTTGTTGGGTTAGATGATGGTATTGGATAGACAGACGCTGCGTAGGGTGCTTCGAGTTGATATGCTTCTGGTTCTAGATCTCGATCAGGTATAAGTGGATATTCTGTAATCTCCATTGACTGATTAATTAGAACTTCTATTGTTGGGTGTCCAACTGCCTTTACCTTAGCCATTGGGTAAACGAGTCAAGCTTAGTAGACTGGAACTAGGTAAGCTACTGGATCATTCACTGGCTCTGGATTAACTGACTTTGGTACCTTTGGTCTGGGAACCATGTCAATCGCTTCTGAATCAATTGGATCACTTTCTTAATTAGCAGAATCAACAGACTCTACATTTACTGAATCTACCTCTCCTAGCGCTGGGTAAACTCAAGATGGAACTACGTGAAGGGAAGCTAGGATGGGAATAGATACCAGGAAAGATAGTGGTGGGTAAGCTATTGATAATGGGTCTCGATCTTACATTCCGACTACCTCTTCTTCTCTTGTTATTGCTGTTGCTGCAAACAACTGCTACTGATCTACTAGCTCTTCTACTCCTTATGTTACTTATGCTACTCGTCTTGCTTAAACATATTACTCTACATCTACTCGTGTTGGGTCTACTGCTTAGTCAGCTGCATCTACCTCTACTTCTACCTATGCTACTAGTGATGGATAAGAAACTAGGTCTACTGCTCAGTCAACTGCTTCTACCTCTACTTCTACCTATGCTACTAGTGATGGATAAGAAACTGCGTCTCCATCACTAAGCTTAGATCTCGGCTCATACGACCAAAGTTGCTGGTTGGGAAATAGCTCTGTGTACCATTAGTTCCTGACCCGGATAATAGCTTCCCTTTCCTTCATTTGGTGCCAGCTCATCATAGATGCAACAGTATTAATTCTCGGCTCATCACAGCCTATTATACTATATTTAGTATCACCTAAACCTTGAGCTCCGAAACATCCATGCTCGCTTAGATAATGTAATGTTCCCTAAAGGAGTAATCCTCATCTGTCCAAGAAAGGTGTGAAGGTATAATCAGTGGGGCCTAAACCTCTCTACGATAGTTGAGGGGCTGGTCATCATCCCGACCTCTTGTTGCTATTGGGTTGGTTATAATCCATATCTCCAAGAAATAGTTCCACTGATAATATATCCAAGCAAGTTCCCAAACATGAGTGGACTCACAAGTTCATTCACACTCTAGATGTTGTGCCAAGGAGTTGGTATGTTCATGAAGAGACTAAGAGAGAGACAAGAGATTGAGACATAGTATCTAAGAAGTTTTGCATGACATTCAGATTTGCATCAAAACATCCCACACTCATTATAATTTTGAAACAGATGAAGAGATTCATTTTCAGTGGAGAAGAATCTGAACCTTCATGCCTAGTGAAAAGAGTGGGTCACATTGAACCAGAGCATAAAAATCAGTTTTCATGAACATATGGATAACTATTAGTTAGAGAAGATCCCTAGAACATCATTTTCTTGAGCTCTAAATGAAGGTATGGGTCAGGTCAAAATTGAATCACTAGATTATCCTTATACTCCCAAGATCTAATGGATATGAAATTGGACAAGGTAATGTCTTAGAAATTCAGAGGATATGGATATGTCTATTTATCTTCATATAGACATGTTGTTGAAGCTAGTGGATCTGCAATTTGAGATAAGGTGTAATATCCATTGGCTGGAATGTGTGTTATCATATGATGAGGCAAATGATATACCAGTGAACCCCACCCATGGGTCAAGTCCTATTTTCACTTGGACACCTTTACCAACCTTCCAACAAAGTAGTTAATGAATTGATGGAAGGGAATCAATAAGAGCTTTATAAAACATCTAGCCTTTTTGTGGGATTTGGACACCTTAAACAATCAAGTAGAGTCTCGCTGGATAGATTTTGATCAAATAACCTATGTCCATAATCCATTGGAATTTGTTATCCTCCATACACTCTTGGCTACCAAGCCATAAATAGTAATATTTTTTTGAAAACCTAGCCCCCTTGGGATTTTGGGAGAGCAAATTTATTCCACTTAACCAAAGACAATCCATATTTCTCCCTACTACCATACCATATGAATTAGAAATAGAGCCACTGAATCTTGTAAAGAATGCCCCGAGGGATCAAAGATAATATTTACCAGAAGACATGTTGTGCTTCTAAAACTGTTTTAACTAGAACTAGTCAAACCCATCTTGATAACCAATAGTTACACTAGTGATGAATAAGGTTCTCCATTTTCCTTATAAGCCAATTCCAATCAAGCTTTCAATAATCATTTGCTTTTAAGAAAAAGCTTTTTTCTCTAGATAATGAGATCTTTACCCATAATCTATTAAGAAGTGCAATATATATATAGGTGCTCTATAAAGGTGGGAAGAATGTTCGAGAGAAAATAGGATCCAGCTTACCTACTAGACTTACCTACTAGATTATCAGCACTAGATGAAATAAGAAATCACATAAAGTAATAGAATTAGAATTTAATAACTAACTCCAAAGATTGGACAAAAATACTCAACAAGAACATTATAACACAAATTGAAGCATGAACTATGCATTCTAACAATGAGTATGTTAAATAATCCACTTTATTTTTAAAAGTAAAGGTTGTAAGCCAAATAAAAATAGAACTGTGAAAAGAAACTATTTGGAATTGCAACTATAGTGGGAGTTAATTCTTGATACAAAACAAAGAATAAAGGAATCGTTTCCAGTTTGTAATAAGAAATCTTGAGAAGAACTCAATCAATTGACAACATTATAATACACAAACTATAAATTGTCACTGTAGTTTCAAAAGAGTAACATGAGACTGATAAATAAGAACAAATCTAAGGGGATGGGCCAGAGGAAAATGTGTCAAATTGATATAACCCATATGTCTTTCAACCAACATAAAGGTGGAACAGTTAAATAGAACATGTAGGGTAAAAGCACCTTGAAATTGTAACATTTAGCTACCCATAATAATAACAAGTTACTTTCTACTCTTTATCCAATACCAATTCTAGACAAGAGTCCAAAATTTCTCTTGAAATAGAAAAAGCTTAAATTCTACCACCTATCTAGTTTGATAGAAAAAGCTTAAATTCTTCTAATAAATCTTGATGATCATAAAATAGTGTTTCCACCTGCATACAAACAAATAGAATTAAATTCCTTATAGAATAACTTAGCTTAAAAGAATTAGAAGAAATTAACATTTATGTTCTCATATTTGCAAAACACTAGAAAGTACCTCTTTGTATACTTCATCTCTTGATTTGTTCCCAGATTTATACATGTTTAGTATATTTAAAAAGTTTGGGTATACTTGTTCATCTCTTTGAAACCTTGTCTGAAAACAATAAACCAAAACAAGAATGTCAAAACAAGAATGTTATAACAAATACTCCTATACCAGTTCAACATTTCAAAAACACATCTAGTTACAATAAATTGGATTGTAAATATAAAATAGCTTTCAAATATCAAAAAACTAATACATCCTCATCTGCATTGTCTTGATTTTATTAACATAATTGATCATCTG
This sequence comes from Pinus taeda, assembly GCA_000404065.3. Classification (NCBI taxonomy): domain Eukaryota; kingdom Viridiplantae; phylum Streptophyta; class Pinopsida; order Pinales; family Pinaceae; genus Pinus; species Pinus taeda. The sequence goes on from APFE030446520.1 coordinate 11,466, forward strand.
CATTACCTTGATCTTATTAATATAACGGGTTGCTTGGCGAAAATCAGCAGGTTTTTGCCCGGAAAGAAATATAATTTCATAACCTTTAGGCAGAAAGATATTAAAACCCAAAATAAGGGAATTATGGCCTTTAAATAAATTTTTTACTCGAACTATAACATCGACCGTATCAAGTCTGCAGAGTTGCCAGAAAAATTGCCATTTGTAGTTAATGTAGACCAAAGAAAATAACAGGTATTAATTGATAATGCCAATCTTTATATAAAAAAAGTACAGACCTTCGGGCTTTGAAAGCATTCATGACCTGGATGAAGTCATCATATTTCTCTTTATTATCCTTGAAAGTCTCTTTTACTTCCTTGAGATATGCGACAGCACCACGCACTCGTCCCGAGCTGTATTAGATTATTCAGAACCAACAAAAATGTCAGAACATAAGCAGCTTACCAATCATCCGTTTTGTATAAAGATGTAAACAAATGCACTCAGAAGGACAAGGATTTAGCAAGGAATAGGAATGGGGATGCTAGTACCGGAGTAACAAGGAATAGAAAATGGCGATCATGGCGATACATTGTTACGGATCAACTAGGGGTTATCTCCGGGGTTGGTTCTTTATCCGCTTCTAGGTATTGATCTGGAAATTGAACTACTTAAACTGCACCCGACGCATCTCCATCTCTTTCTACTATGGATGCTACTTTATTGGTTTGTTGCTACTAGGTCTTGCTTGATCTTCCATTGCTTCTGGTGTTACCTTAGCTTCTAGATTATATGTTGCTGGTCCTGGTTCATTTTCTTAATCTACTGAATAAACATAGGATTCTACAACTGCTCTTGTGGTTTCTCTTGGTGTTTCAATGCCTGGGACTGGTTCTCGACCTGGAGGATCTGCATATGGTGATTAGGATGCTTACTCTGCTACTAATTTACCTACTGGATATACTGCTAGCGGTACTGGTGGATCGAATATTGATAGAACTTTTGTTTCTTACTCTACTGGTGCGACTAGATATGGTTCGGATGTGGAACTAACTGGATCTCGTTCTCTAACATGAAAGGTGAACTCTGGCTACACGAAAGGTGGACTCTCGATTCTGCGTCTGTAGCCTTTGTGTTTTCTCTTGGTAAAGAGACCTATGATCTTAGCTCTATTACTATTACTGGTGCTGAACCGACATGATCTATTTTTTTGGTGCTATATCTACTACTATCGCTACTGGTGGTTCTTTTACTCTATATCAATCATGAAAAGCTCCTTCAGCTCATTCACCTCTAGACCTAAAATCATCATATTCATCTTGATCACTATCTCTATCACTACATTAGGTGGTTTTATCTAATGTGGTGGTTATTTCCCGTTCCCCATGTGTAGTGGTTAGTTCCCTATATGTGTCTCTATATGGATCATCCACAACTCGATCACGAAGGTCATCATCTCGATCACAAGGTACTAGTTCATTTGCTTAATCGACAAGATCTACTTATGCTGAACCTGTTGCTGTAGAGTCAACTACATATTCAACTGAAAAAACATCTACTTTTCTTGTTGCTGCTGGTACTAGAGGTGGTGGCAGGTAAACTATTGGTCCTATATAGCTGGATTAGCTTTCTGGGCATGGGTATGTATCTTCAACTGCTTCAATGGTTGCTGAATCAACTACTGGATTAACTGAATCACTTGTTTACAATCCCTTCGCTTATAGCTTTGTTCCTTCCCCTGCCTACGCCTAGATTAATAGGTACTAGCAGCCACCACTGAATAGGTACTAATAACAAGTTAGGTGTATGAGCGTTCTGGGATGATCCAACGACGAGAATGGAGTTCTTCCCCCAAGGTATAAGTGGATATTTTATCTATAACGATTCTGGTCAATAGATGGATGATGGCACAGAACAGGATCTGTTGCTGGTGTTGTTGGGTTAGATGATGGTATTGGATAGACAGACGCTGCTTATGGTGCTTCGAGTTGATATGCTTCTGGTTCTAGATCTCGATCAGGTATAAGTGGATATTCTGTAATCTCCATTGACTGATTAATCAGAACTTCCATTGTTGGGTGTCCAACTGCCTTTACCTTAGCCATTGGGTAAACGGGTGAAGCTTAGTAGACTGGAACTAGGTAAGCTACTGGATCATTCACTGGCTCTGGATTAACTGACTTTGGTACCTTTGGTATGGGAACCATGTCAATCGCTTCTGAATCAATTAGATCACTTTCTTAATTAGCAGAATCAACAGACTCTAAATTTACTGAATCTACCTCTCCTAGCGCTGGGTAAACTCAAGATGGAACTACGTGAAGGGAAGCTAGGATGGGAATAGATACAGGCAAGATAGTGGTGGGTAAGCTATTGATAATGGGTCTCGATCTTACATTCCGGCTACCTCTTCTTCTCTTGTTATTGCTGTTGCTGCAAACAACTGCTACTGATCTACTAGCTCTTCTACTGCTTATGTTACTTATGCTACTCGTCTTGCTTAAACATATTACTCTACATCTACTGGTGTTGGGTCTACTGCTTAGTCAGCTGCATCTACCTCTATTTCTACCTATGCTACTAGTGATGGATAAGAAACTGCGTCTCCATCACTAACCTTAGATCTCGGCTCACAAGACCAGAGTTGCTGGTTGAGAAATAGCTCTGTGTACCATTAGTTCCTGACCCAGACAATAGCTCCCCTTTCCTTTATTTGGTGCCGGCTCATCATAGATGCAACAGTATTAGTTGTCGGCTCATCACAGCCTATTATACTATATTTAGTATCACCTAAACCTTGAGCTCCGAAACATCCATGCTCACTTAGATAATATAATGTTCCCTAAAGGACTAATCCTCATCTGTCCAAGAAAGGTGTGAAGGTATAATCACTGGGCCTAAACCTCTGTACGATAGTTGAGGGGCTGGTCATCATCCCGACCTCTTGTTGCTATTGGGTTGGATATAATCCATATCTCCAAGAAATAGTTCCAGTGATCATCTATCCAAGCAAGTTCCCAAACATGAGTGGACTCACAAGTTCATTCACACTCTAGATGTTGGAACAAGGAGTTGGTATGTTCATGAAGAGACTAGGAGAGACTTGAGAGACAAGAGATTGAGACATAGTATCTAAGAAGTTTTGCATGACATTCAGATTTGCATCAGAAGATCCCACATTGACTATAATTTTGAAACAGATGTGGAGAAGAATCTGAACCTTCATGCCCAGTGAAAAGAGTGGGTCACCTGGAACAAGAGCATCTACATCAGTTTTCATGAACATATGGATAACTGTTAGTTAGAGAAGATCCCTAGAACATCATTTTCTTGAGCTCTAAATGAAGGTATGGATCAGGTCAAAATTGAATCACTAGATTATCGTTATACTCCCAAGATCTAATGGATATGAAATTGGACAAGGTAATGTCTTAGAAATTCGGAGGATATGGAGATGTATATTTATCTTCATATAGATATGTTGTTGAAGCTAGTGGATCTACAATTTGAGATAAGGTGTAATATCCATTGGCCTGAATGTGTGTTATCATATGATCAGGGAAATGATATACCTCACTGCACCCCACCCATGGGTCAAGTGGGAGTTTCTCTTGGACACCTTTACCAACCTTCCAACAAAATAGTTAATGAATTGATGGAAGGGCATCAATAAGAGCTTTCTAAAACATCCAGCCTTTTTGTGGGATTTGGACACCTCAAACAATCCAGTAGCTTCTAGCTGGATAGATTTTGATCAAATAACCTCTGTCCATAATCCATCTGAATTTATTATCCTCCATACACTCTTGGCTACCAAGGCATAAATAGTAATATTTTTTTGAAAACCTAGCCCCCTTGGGATTTTGGGAGAGCAAATTTATTCCACTTAACCAAAGGCAACCCTTATTTCTCCCTACTACCATACCATATGAATTAGAAATAGAGCCACTGAATCTTGTAAAGAATGCCCCCAGGGATCAAAGATAGTATTTACCAGAAGACATGTTGTGCTTCTAAAACTGTTTTAACTAGAACTAGTCAAACCCATCTTGACAACCAATAATTACACTAGTGGTGAATAAGGTTCTCCATTTTCCTTATAAGCCAATTCCAATCAAGCTTTCAATAATCATTTGCTTTTAAGAAAAAGCTTTTCTCGCTAGATAATCATATCTTTACCCATAATCTATTAAGAACTGCAATATATATATATATATATATGTGCTCTATAAAGGTGGGAAGAAGGTTCCAGAGAAAATAGGATCCAGCTTACCTACTAGATTATCAGCACTAGACGAAATAAGAAATCACATAAAATAATAGAATTAGAATTTAATAACTAACTCCAAAGATTGGACAAAAATACTCAACAAGAACATTATAACAAAAATTGAAGCATGAACTATGCATTCTAACAATGAGTATGTTATTTTTAAAAGTAAAGGTTGTAAGCCAAATAAAAATAGAACCGTGAAAAGAAACTATTTGGAATTGCAACTATAGTGGGAGTTGATTCTTGATAGAAAACAAAGAATAAAGGAAGAATAGTTTCCAGTTTGTAATAAGAAAATCTTCAGAAGAAGTAATCAATTGACAATATTATAATACACAAACTATAAATTGTCATTGTAGTTTCAAAAGAGTAACATGGGACTGATAAATAAGAACAAGTCTAAGGGGATGGGCAAGAGGAAAATGTGTCAAATTGATATAACCCATATGTCTTTCAACCAACATAAAGGTGCAACAGTTAAATAGAACATGTAGGGTAAAAACACATTAAAATTGTAACATTTAACTACCCATAATAATAACAAGTTACTTTCTATTGTTTATCCAATACCAATTCTAGACAAGAGTCCAAAATTTCTCTTGAAATAGAACATCTAAAAAAAATACAAAGTGGGAACTCCACTATAATTACCCATCCATTGAAACAAATGCATATACCTCCACACTCCCTAAAAACCCACAACTTACAAACACATATAAATGATCTACTAAGGAACAATGATTTAATGCAATCTCACATCCTATGTTTACAAGAAATATATTTGAAAGAACCCATCTTATTACAAAAACTTGAAGATATATAGATTTTGGAACATTTCCAGTTTTAAGAGAAAAATGTAGAATCTACAATAGGAAAGATGATTCTTCATGACATGCATATTGCAGTTCCTAATTTCTATGTTGCACTTCTGCAACATTGACCAACACATTGCATACTGTTACAAAAACATTTTGTAATACACCTTCAAATTTATTCCAGGGAATGGTTATACACCCATATGAACAAGAGTGTACCCTATGAAATGGTTATGGAATGGTTATTCCAGGATATCTTTAAAAAATTTAAGAAAGAAGAAGGTTATAAAGATAATAGATCTCTAGATAACAATAAATAATCTATGAAAGCTATTAAAGAAAAAACCATAAAGCCATCTCAGTGATTCTGAAATTCCAGTAGCAAGAAAATGTCAGCAAATATAACAATAA
>APFE030446521.1:4175-42606 GCA_000404065.3 Pinus taeda
GCTCGACCCCTAGAGGCAAGGAAAGATGTTAGCTTGCCTATATTATGTACTTTCTTAGTCATTTTCATGGTTGGACTCTTGAGGGAGAAAACTTCTATTGTATTACTCATTGTATCTCTACAATTTTTGGCTAAGGAAGACCAGGGTTTTGCAGTCCTTTTGGGATTCTTGTGGTTACATGTATTTATGGTGTGCTTCTCATTGTACTTGTAAGTTTGTTATGTGAATCATCTTCTTACTTTTTCTTCTGCAAATTAGGCAAATGAAGTGTTAAGGTAGAATTCATGGTTGCTATGCTCTGCCTTTAAGTTTGCTTAATATCAATGTTTTCAGCTGTTTAAGGAAAATTCAAGGTGCTTGCTTTCTCTCCTTAGCTTCTCACTAGTCATTCTCATCCATCCACATTTATTAAAGGCATCAATATAGTCTCCTACCTTGCCCCAAAGAACCCCCTGCGAAAACTGTGTCCAATCCCCGCACCCAAAATTGCCTTTCCCCAATTTTCCACCAAAACCCTAAAAATCCCAAATCAAACCTTTTATCAGTTTACTAGCCTAAAATCATTGTTCTTTATTGGTTGTCTCAGCCCGTTGAAGGAATTTTTCCGAGATAGACCAGAGAGAGCCCTCTCCTGCCCCGTAGGGCTAGCTACGAGGCTAAGTGGTTTGATGTTGCCTTGGAGTTTACCTTTTTTAGCCTGAGGTGAAATTTCAACCGCTAACACCTGGAACAATGAGCCAGTAATTGTTCACTGAGAGGAAAAGTGTCATTGGATTGTAGCGTTGGACATTAGATGCAGATTTTACCTTGTAATGGATTATGCACATCTTGGGAAGGAGATGAATCTTGGTATTACTTTGAGGGTGGAGGTGTAAGCCTCTGTATTCCCTTGTTGCAAATCAGGCATCAGATCCTTTATTTACTGGTTGAGAAAATGTGCATATGTGTATATGTATGTATTACTGTATATATTGTATTGAGCTATATTTATAAATCTCGATAGACAATATAATTATTTGTTGGGTGAAGAAAATGTGTATGTGTGTATATGTGGTTATTATTGTAAATATCGTAATGATTTGTGTTATAAAGATCCACTAAATGGTAGGATTGTCATGTTTCAATAACCGTCATTGTAAAAAGTGCAACGAGTTGTTTTATAAAGATCCATGGGCAATATGTTTTGTTTTCACCATTCTTGTTGGTTATATGTGTCATTGAACACTGAGGATGGTGTTCCCCTAAGGGGGAGGGTTTTGTAATAGCTCTGGTTAAAAATCCATGTAAAAATATATAAGACCACGGTCATGGGACACATACTCCAAGCTGAATAGTGGAAAAAACATCCTAGTGGGCATTAATTTCAGTTATTATGGCTAAGGAAATTGACAAAGGAGATGGTAAAGGATTTGGAAAGGCAAGATGGAATTTTGATACATTTGTTGAAAGGAAATTAGGAGAAAAGGGAAGTGAAAGGCCGCAGGTTGCATGTGAGGAGGAAAATGAAGGAAAATAATGTAAAATGAAGAAAATAGAGGCCTCATTAATAAAAAGGCTTCTAGGGATTAGTTGGAAAGCTTTTGATAGGTTTTAGTGGAGCTCTATTCTATTTTGTCTCTCTCATACTCTTGGACACTTAAAGTTTTCTTGGAGGAGAGTGGCATACTTGGAATTTGGAGCAAGAAGGCAAAGGAAAAGTAGGAAAGTGCAAGAGGACATTGGGATCAGTAGCTAAAAGGGGTTTTTCTTGTAGGTACCGAGTTACATGTATGTTTCCTCACTAGTTTTGGCATGCATGGCATATGCATGTGGTTTATTGGTCATGATCTATCATTGGCATGGAGGATTGCCTAGATTGACATTGTATTTGCCTAACCTTTCCATTTCCTAGAGAGCCATGGTGTTGTTGGTTCATTTCTTTATTTTTATTTTTGGTTCTCATGTTTCCTTTAGCTTGGGTTGAGTTACTAGTTTCTAGAAGCCTTGGTTGGAAAAATGCTTTGGAATCTCTATAACAACTTAGCTTGAATTACTAGACTTGGAAGCCTTGGTTGGATAAACATTATGGAAACCCTTGGTAGGTTGAGTTACTAGTCCTAGAAGCCCTGGTTAAACAAATGCTCTGGAGTCCTGAAGTATGTTGTGGGTTGATTTACTAGTCCTAGAAGCCTTGGTTGGAACAAATGCTCTTGAGCCCTGAAAAGCTTTGGTAGAGACCAATCTGGTGATGGTTTTGTGATGTCTGACTGTGAGGTGGAATCATTGCTTGTTGGGTTGATGGTTTGGCCTCTAAAAGCATTGGATGCTTTTTATTGATGTGTTCTATGAGATCTCACATTCATGCTTGGAATATGGCACGAGGGTGATTGGCTGAAGAGAGACTTGGCTCAACCAATCTACGATCGAGTGGAACGTGGTAGTCCCATACCTGGTTGGTCTTTACATCATTAATATGAGGTTATTTATCCTTGTTATTTCATGAGTATTGTACTAGTTTATATGTGGATTATATGGTTGTTGTTTCCTTGTTAATTACGTAGTTATTATGTTGGTTATGAGAATGTATTATGATAGTGGCTATGTATGATTCTCACCATGTTTTTACTTGTAAATGAATGAATAATGTATCTATGGTCTAATAGATGAAATTGCAGCTAAGGTATTCAGGCATCAATGATTCTTGGTGATTCTCAAATGATTATGAGACCCCTATGCTCAGATATGTTGTTTAAACCTATAGATTACATATTTGTGACATGTTTGATGAAATTCCTATCATGGCTAGTAGGGGTCCAGTCAAGTGCTTGTTCAATAAATTGCATTTGTATCTTTTTTTTGCTGTTATATTTTAGTTATGAAAGTTTCGTTTAGTTTTGGGTAGTGACCTAGGTTCTGGGCTTGAAAAAGTGGCTCAGATCCTAGAGATGCAGGCACAACACTGGGCAGAAACATCCCTAGACACAGGCATACCTATGTTTGGGAGCGTTTGGAACCTCCTAGATGCATGTTTGTCCATATCAAGGGAGAATTGTGGGGTTTAATGATCCAAAAACTCATTTGGTCTCAGGGGTTCGTTACTTAAGTGGCTGGGATGGCTCCTGGGAGTTATGTTGCTAATTTGGAAGGTATGTATGGTGTGTTTCCATCGATTCCACTTCCTTAACTAACACATCGGGAGTCAAATCATATCATAGTAACTTATCGTCACATGTTTACCCTGATTAGCCAGTTACTTGGGTAGATGTGGGAGGAGGGTGTTACAGGTTGGGGTAAATGTTGCAAAATATTACCTAGTGATCCTAACTCTTCTAGGCCTTCCAAAATCCTGGCACAACTACCAGGGCTCTATGAATGGAAGCGAAAAATTACCAAATTGGGAAAGGTTGTGGTCTAATTTGGTTCAAGAAGATTTCAATAGAAATACCAGAGATGGGACATCCTGTAGAGCAGAGGATGAAGAGAATTTTTCCTTGGTTGGAAAGGGGTATAAGAGAAAAGGAAAGAATACCCAAAGAAAACCTGAATCCAGACAAAATAATGGAAAAAATAAAGACTTGAGAAAGATAAAATGTTTCCACTTCCATGAATATGGGCATTATGCAACATAATGTTTGCACAAGAATTCTAACAAGAATCCATTAGGAGTAGCAGGAGGTGAAGCACTAACTTCACAATTTGAATTAGAATTCACCCTAATAGCATGCATGGCTAGCACTATTATGGGTAGTGTGTGGTACCTTGATTATGGTGTCTCATTCCATATGACATGGTGTAAGATTTTTTTCATTACCTTGGAGGAGAAGGATCTCCATATGCATATTGAATTTGTGGATGATGGTAGGTACAATGCTACAGGAATTGGTATTGCCACTTTTGAGAGGGAGAAATCCTCCCCTCTTCACCTTAAAGATGTTATGTCTATACCTAGGATGAAGAAGAGCTCGATCTATGTAGAAGAATTGGAGGATAGAGGCTATGATGTTATTTTCAGTAAAGGGAAATATTTTCTGAGACATATAGCTTCCGGGAAAGTGAAGTAGATTGGAATTTGAGTCAAGAACCTATACAAACTTGAGGTGGTATATTAGATTGCATTGAGCAGCAAGGCTGAAAGAGTGTAGAGTCGATATGTTGGAGAACTCTAGCACAAAATATTGGGTCATCTACACCACCGTGCCTTAAAAATCATGCAACAAATTACCACTGGTCTCCCTAAAGGCTCCCTTTACCAGTAGGATGTTTGCAAGGGTTTCACGTTGGGGAAATATTTCAAATCCACATTCCATGGCCAAGATAGCAGAGCAGATGCAATATTGGAGTGAGTCCACTTTGATTTTTATGGACACTTCTCTACAATATCCACAACAAAACATAATTGCTATGTTATTTGTATTGATTATTTCTCTAGAAAATGTTAGATCTTCTTCATGTGAAAGGATGAATTTTTCTCCAAATTTATTGAATTCAAAGCATTGGTTTAGAAGGAGACTGGGAAGAAACTAAAGGCTCTCATGAGCGACAATGGAGGTGAATTTGTTTCAAATGCCTTCAAGGATTTATGTGTCAAAGAGGATATTTGAAGAGAACTTATAGAAACCCATAACCCAAAGAAAATGGGGTAGCTAAGAGAAACAACAGGATCCTAGTGGGAGCTACAAGAGCTATGCTACAGATCAGGGGTTTCCATTGCATTTTTGGGAAGAAGCATGTAACACAGTATTTTACTTGTAGAACCAGAGTCCTCATAGAATACTTGGTATGATCACACCGAAGGAATATTTCTCTACAAGAAAGCCCAATGTGTCCAAATTTCAGAATTTTTGGAGATTCAATTTATTGTCATGTCTCCAAGGATTTGAGGAGGAAACTTGAGCCTACAACGGAGTTGGGTCTTTTTTTAGGATACACTAAAAGTACACACAATTAATGGGTGTATTTTCCTTCAATGAGGATGACAATTGTGAGGAGAGATGTCAATTTTGATGAGGAGAAGGTAATGAGGTGCTATTTGGAATCAGAGTTGAGTATCCCACTAGATTAGGAGCTTCTAAATCCAAAGGATGAGCTTCAAGAGGTTGTAGAGAAACCATAAATGGAGGAGTGGAGAGGAGGCCGAGCGGAGACACCCACTCAACCAGAAACATCCAAAGAAAGGAGAAAGAGAACCAGAGAAGAAGACATATTAATACAGGATGCACAGGAGCATGTGGGAGCTCCTCCATCACAACGCAAGAAGAGGAGGTCACTTGAGAGGTACATTGGTTACATGCATCTCATGACATATCTCATTGAGTCAGAGCCTTCTTCATTTGAGGAAGAAGTTTCTCAACCAATGTGGGTTGATTCCAAGGTGGAAGAATATGAATCCATCATGAAAAACAATGTATGGGAGGTTGTGTCAAGACCAAAAGGGAAATTAGTGTTTGTTCCCAGATGGATCTATAAAGTGAAGCATGTAATTCATGGGTGCATCGAAAATTACAAGGCTATATTTGTGGCCAAAGGATTTTCTTAGGTAGAGGGAGTTGGCTATGAGGAAACGTTTGCTCCTGTGGAAAGGTATCCCTCCATCAGATCAATTCTTTCATTAGTTGTGTAGATGAGGTGGAAAATCCACCAGATGGATGTGAATACCACCTTTCTCAAAGGTGTCGTTGAGGAGAAAATTTACATAGAGAAGTCATAAGGATTTGAGACATATGATCGGGAGTCACATGTGTGCAGACTCAAGAGAGAATTTTATGGTCTCAATTAGGCACCCCAAGCATGGTACACTAAGATTTACAATAATCTCAGTGGATTGGGCTTCACCAAAAGTGAAGTAGATGCGAACCTCTATCCCATTGTGGTAGATGGTAAGTTGCGTATTCTTGTTTTGTATGTTAATTATTTAATATTGATAAGTGATGAGAAGTTGATCTGCTCTTGCAAAGAGGATCTTGAAAGGGAATTTGAGATGAAAGACATGGGATATGGGATTAATGCATTACTTCCTAGGGCTAGAAGTATGGAAAAGTAATGGTGAATTGTTTGTGTCTCAAGGGAAGAATTCCTCTGAAATAATTCAGATATTTCACTTGGAGAATTGTAAGCCTGTGGACACACCTCTAGCTAGAAACTAAAGGAAGGATAATGCCAATTCAGGTGAAGAGGTTGATACTACAATTTATAGGTAGCTTGTGGGGTCTTTGATGTATCTTGTGAACACAAGACCCAACATGTAATATGTAGTAAACCATCTTAGTCAAGTTATGGTGAGACCTACCAAGCTATATTATAAGGAAGTTAAGCATGCATTACGGTACCTTAGAGGCACTGCAAAGTATGGATTATGGTATAGGAGGACAGAAGGAGTGAACCTCAAAGGCTTCACTAATGCAGATTGGGAAGGGATTCCATCAAATAGGAAAATTAATTCAGGTGTTATCTAACGTTGGGTCCACAACTATTTCCTTGTACAACAGAAAGTAGAGATTTGTGTCGCTTACCTCAACAGAGGCTGAATACATGGTTGCAAGTGAAGCAACATGTGAGGTCATATGGATGAGGAAAATACTTGTGATCTTTTCAGTTAGGAGATGGATCCAACAATGATATATTGTGATAATCATAGTTGCATTAATCTCTCTAAGAATCTGGTATTTCATGATAGGTACAAGCACATTTATATCTGATATCATCATTTGCTTGACTATGTGCAGAGGAGAATTATGTTTCTATAGTACATTCCAATTGAGGAGCAAGATGATGAAATATTAACAAAGGAATTGTCAAGAGGTAAATTAAAATTCCATAGGTGTAGGATAGGGGTGGTGAAAAATCATTTTCTTGCTAAGAGGGAGTGTTAAAAAATGTAGCAAGAAAGGCTCAATTTGATTTTATCCTTAGTCAAATTGAGTAAATTGAATCTCCACATCAGCAGGACAACTTGGAGGTAGTTAACTAGTGTGACATGGATCTTGTCACTTATTTTTACCAGTAAATTAGATTTAGGGGCTTGGAGTTTATTCATGCGTGTGTTGATTGCTAAATTTTAGTAATCTAGTTCATTTATTTTCAGTTGTTCTCAGTTAACTTACCTCTAGCTATTGATAGAGTCATTTGAAGGTCAGTTGTGCAGTGGGACAAAAATATAACTCATAGATCTATCTGTTAATTGATCAATCAACCCAAAATAGTTCATGGATGCATGGAATTTGAATTTCTCAGTTGAGGTGGAGGACACAAGGCTAGTGTAACATGATTTGTATACTAGTTAAGTGTACATTTGTTGCATGTAGTCAAGAGATCAATTCCTTGAAAATTACACAAGGAAATAGGGAATTTTGTATTGTTTAGGAGCTCAAATTTTCTTATATTTGCAAAAGGAAATAAGAGGTTGGTGGAGCATAAAATTGGCTGAGTGTTGGCTAGAGGCTCTCACTGTAGAGAGAATAATTATTCTTTTGTAGGTTTTTCTCATATTTAGACCACGCAATGGTAATAGTTTCTCTATTCAACTGATTAATGCAAAGAGGCTTGAGGGGTTTTTCCTAGTTAGGTTCCCATAGAAATAATTTTGTACTTGTATTTTTTCTTGTTTCATGTCTATGCATGTTGTTCTAAATTGTGATTTATATTTTGCAGATTGGTATAGTATAATTGTGTCTCTTGTTTTTAATTCAAAATATTGAGCATTTTCCATTTATATCAAATTTATGAAATTTTGATGCATCTAGAACTAATTAGATAAGATGAGTTAGGGCACCAAAAGGTATACTTTTCAAGTTGAACTCCAAAGAAGGAAGTTCCAATTCAAGTGAAGGAGAAGGAAAGAAGAAATCACCCTCTTGTCCACACATGCAAGAACTAAGGTTTCTGCAATAGCTTAAAGTTCTTAGGGTTGAAGTTGTTGGGGTCGAAATTATTGCAAAAGTTGTTGGGGTCGAAGTTGCTATAGAATTTGTTGGGGTTGAAGTTGTTGGAACCAGTGAAATTTGACTTGGCCTAGGAGGGGTATTTGATAACAATCTTAGGTCATGGAATTCGTCATTTGAAGTCCTATAAGAAGAGAAGAATTCTTGTGGGCTTTCCTCTCAAGAGGAGAGGTTTTGAACCTAGATTTCATCCTACATTTCATGTCCTCTTGTCTATTTGATCTTCATATATTTTTAGTTGTTTGATGATAAAAAAATAATAATAATCAAGGGAAAGAAGAGGATGATCAAGTTAAGTAAAAATTGTATCACAAGAAGTCATCAAAATAAGATAAATAACCTAATCTAGTTTCACCTATATCTCTCAACACTGACTATGAATGGAAATAAGATCATATAAGAAAAATCCGAGCCTTCTAAGAGATCAACTTTTCCCTCCGTCTGTTAGGTCCCTATAATACTAGTGATTCCCCCATTACTATTATCATTGTATCCATTATTTTTATTGTTGTGCCCCTATTATGCCCATATTGTTATTATTGTGCCCCATAGAATCCCACTATTGTTATTTTTGTGTCTTTATATTATTATTGTTAGGTTTGGCTTGGTTATATTGTGACCCTTTAGACTCCTATACATATAAAGGAGGTTTTTTCATTTGTATCATCTAAAAATTGTTCATTTGTGTAATGTAAAGGAGGTTACCCCCTCAAAGAGGCTGAATTCTAAGGCGTTGATCTATCTTTTTTTATTTTTGTGAGCTGGTTTCCTAACATTTAGTATCAGAGCTTTGGATTCTAGGTTTCCCTGCTCCAAATAGGTCATTGTGGAATTTTCGCTATAACTTTGTTCCTGTGATGTTTTAGAAGTGAAAAAAAACCCATTTCATACGAAAGTGTGTTGAACCTTGGGTCTAAATTTCAGAGCTTGTCTCTCTATATTTTCGGAGATATGATTTGAGGAAGTTAGGTTTTTTGCAAGCTCTAGAATATAAGCTAAAACAGGCCATCGTGGGATTTTCACTATAGATATTTCGCTATAAAGTTTCAAAAGCTTTAAAAAAACCCATTTGAGAAGAAATCGGTCTGAACCTCGGTTCCAAATTTCAGATCCTGTCTCACTATATTTTCGGAGATATAGTCTGAGGAAGTTGGGGTTTTTGCAGACCCCAAAATTACATTCCAAACAGGTCACGGTGGGAAAATTGTCATAACTGTCTCTCTTAGCATCATATTGAATTTCGTAAGATGTTATAGAAAGAGGATAGACTTTAGTTTCTTGTATATATTTTTCATATCCAAAGGTCAAAACAGTGACACGTGGCACTTCATACAAGTAAACTCTTTTGAAAAAGTATATAATCAGGTCATTTTGGGAGATTGTGCATAAATATTTCTTAGAGAATCCAATTACGATAACACTAGTGGCATTGGAAAGAGGACACAGAGGGCTACAATAGGTCACAATTTCAGAACTGGAAGAGTTGAAATCACATAAATACATCAGATTCAATATCAAGCTCCTACAAAGTTTAAAAAGAGGTGTGTATTTTTTTTTTTTTTCAATTTTTGCATAAGCTTGGTTTGAAAAATTAGTGTGAAGGAATTCAAAGGGCATAGTGAAGCATTATTATCGGTAATTGATGCCCCGAAGAAAGAAAATGGAAGTAAGAAACTTGAAAGCTCTAGCACGACTCATGAAGAATAGGAAGAAATGCAACATGATATATCAAAATTACAAGACCAAGTACAACAAATGTCACTCGCACAAAAAGTAAGGAAGCTAAGATGGATGATTTAGAGAAAGACATAGAAGCTAAGATGGATGGTTTAAAGAAAGGTGTGGAAGCTAAGATGAATGGCATGGAAGCTAAGATGGATGGCATGGAAACTAAGATGGATGATTTGAAGACAAACATGGAAGATTTGAAGACAAATTTGACAAAGTTTTTTATAAGAAATCCTTACTAATGGTGAAAGGGTAGTAAAGGAAACTCATGATGAGAACAAAATAAATGTTAAACATGATTTCATAGACACTAACATTGGATCGAAGAACCAACATGTTCCAAAGATCGATATGAGGAAGTTTAATGGCAAGGATCCCAGAACATGGATACTATAGTTGGAGCAATTTTTCGATCTCCATAATGTGCAAAACACACAAAAGGTATGCATTGCAACTTTATATTTGGAACCAAATCAGTTTGTATGGTATCGATGGCTTTGCTCTCGTAAACAAATTTCCACTTGGGCTATATTTATGGATGAAATGATAGCATATTATGAGGATACAAAAACACTTTTTTTAGCCAACTGATGAATCTCAAACAAAAGGGTTTAATGATGGAGCACATTGAGGACTTCCAAAAATTGAATATAAGGGTAAAAGATATTCCGGAGGAGCATAGGATTGATATGTTCATAGGGACTTTAAATGATAACTTTTGAGCCTCAAAACTACCCTTTCCTTAGCAACTTTTCTCATCCCTCCTTCTTTGTTTTTCCATGAAGAAATGAATTCCTACCATCAACGACCATTATACATTGCCTTAAAGAGAAAAATTTAGTTATTTATATGTTATACTTTTATATTTGTTGTTTGAATAATTTTTTGTCTTTTAGCTATGGAACGCAACCTATTCTGCAGCTCATCAACTATTCTGTAGCTACTTCCATGCTTTTACAGGTTCTAGGTGTCAGAAGGAGAAAATAGCTACATGGGTAGCTTGGTAAACATCATGACATGGATCGTGTCCTATTCACCTAGCCTAGGTCGACGAGGAAGATGGTACAAGACTTCGATCAAAGGAGAAGTCAAACGTAGAGACCTAAGGCAAACAAGACTCTGTTTTGTACACATTTCACAGTGATGGGATCCAAAACAACTTCCTGAACCCACGGACTTCAACAACCATCTGTGCAACCGAATCCAACAACCATCACCTTAGATTTATGTCTCTAGCAATCGAGGGAGAATTATGTGTGCCTATCTGCTACATGTTTTTGACTGTAGCTTATTTTTCTCCATAAACAGTTGTATAATTTCTCTATAAATACCTGTGTGAAGAACACATAACTAGTTCTAATTTTGCTGATGTATTAAGCTCAGACTACTTCTCTGTAATTTTGAAAACTCATTTATTGTGTTTTTTTTAATATGAAGGCCACAAGTTTCATGGATATCTGAAAGCATTTTTTTTTAGTTTTGATTAAGTATGCATTACTTGAGCAACTGCAAAGGGCCCATGCGCTGACTAAGGTTTTATTTCATTTTGTTTTGCCTTTTATAGTTAAAATGTAAATTCATCATTTCTTCCATAATGTTTATAACCATTTACTAACCTTGTTTACAATGCAGTCTTTATCATTTTCTTACTAACATAGAATAGCTTTTTTCATTACGGAATAGTTCTTTTTGCTTAATTTCTTTCTAGTTTCTTGTCAGTAGTTAGAAGTTGAATTCAATAGTGTAGAGTAGTTTGTTTCATTTGTTGTTTCATTAGTCTTTAGGTTTTCAGTTAAACTAATCAACGCCATTACTGTTCTTTCCATTTTATTACTAGTTTAGTGACTCATAGTATAGGTGAATGTTTCTAAAAAGCCCTTCTAGTTGATGATTCATATTAAACTAAGTGGTTGAATACTTCAATTATGTAATGAGTCTTTTCTGCTTTTTTGCATTTATCTTCTCTTAATGAAGTATATAATTCCTCAAAATGTCATCCCAAGGAGGTTTTTCTTCCAAAATTGAGAGGTAGAGTAACTAAGTATTTCATTTAGTTTTATTGCAATTTCACTTTCAGTTTTTCATTAAGTTTTGTTTATGCAATAGACTAAATAGTAGTTGTAATCTCACTTTTAGTTTCAATATTTCATTTTATCTTTGTTTCCATAATAGATAGTTGCAATTTCACTTTCATTTTTAGTATTTCATTTAGTCTTGTTTCTATAATTGATTAGATATTAGTTGCAATTTCACTTTTAAGTTCTTTTAGTTCATGATTTGGAAACAATGATAAGAGCAGAAATAGAAACTCTGTTATCATTTCTTGATTGAACTTTACTTCCAAATCTTGCTTAAAGCACTTTTAGTCCTCATTTAATTTATTCAGATCCTAAGCAAAAGTAGATTTAAGATTTTTTAAGTACATCGTAAATCATTAGGGATTACAGGATCGAAAACCCCAAAACAACATAAATCTCAAAAACATTGAAGTAAGAAAGGTCATCTAGAATATATAGTGCACTACACTTCATCAGTTTACAATACCCGGATTGATAATTGATGTTGAGAAATTTAGGACACTAAATTGACCAAACATTTTGGCGTCGTTTCCGGGGAAGTGTAACTAGGTAGCCTTATCACTTACATTAAAAAAAAACAAAAACAAAAAATGCAAACCATTGACATGCATAGAGAAAGAGACTCTAGGGGTAGATTTATAGCTAGGGGTAGAAGTTCAATTCCCACAACTCCACCTACTCCACCTAGAGTTAGAGAAGACACATCTCCATCTCAGACTCATACTCCTAGCCATAGGATTCCTAGAGTTCAAGGGGTAGAAATTCAATCAGAATATTCTCCTACTTCATCTACCAAAATATTCGCAGGAGAGAAAATTTTTGAATCTCCAACAACAGGGATAACCTTTTTCACCTCCACAGGAGAGCCTATTGTAGTTGAATAATTAGGAATACCTAGTGAGTAAGAAGAAGTAGAAAATCTCTCCCATAGTTCATTAATAAAAGAATTAGAGGAGGAGGTAATAACCTTGCAGGTTGAGCCCTATACTAACTCTGAAGGAACTATAATGTCAGAAGAAGAAGAAGATGGAGAATTTTCACTGTTTGGAGGAGGGGGTAGAGGGAGAGGTAGGGAAAACAATGGAGGAGATAGCGGTAATAATGGAGGAGGCAGAGGAAATAGGGAAGTATATAACTCTTTTGGATTCCATATAGTGGATGAGGAAACACATACCACAATGAAAATCATCTCACCATCTGTCTTCCCAAACTTCTATGAGTTGAGGAGTGAGGAACCTGAAACATTCTTATTTGAGTTTGAAGTCTTATGCAAAACATATGACTATTTAGAGGACTCTCAAAAAATCAAATTGTTCCCTTCAACATTAAAAGGGGCTTCTTTGAAATGGTTCATGGGGTTAGTCACTCAATCCATTAGAACATGGAATGACATGAAAAAGGCATTTTTGGATAGATACTTGTATTATTGCATGCCTACCAATCATAAATATGAGGTATTCAAAATGATGCAAAGAGAGGATGAAAACTTAGAAGATTTGATTGAGAGATTCAACTATAATATGAAAAGAGCAAAGATGAACAATTTAGATGAAGAAACTTTAAAAGCCCTTTTGTTAAAGGCCATTAGAGATGAGTGGATAGATATCCTTAACATGATGGGGAAGGTAGATATCTCTCAACTTCCATTAAGTGACATAGGAGAATTGTGTGTTCATCTCTCAAGAGGGAAATCTAAAATAGGGAAAGGGCTGAGAGATCCTTCTCTTGTTAGAGAAAACAAATCTGCAACTGGTTCTATAAGTAGGACAAAAAATGGCAATATGCTTGATGAGTTTAAAACTGATATTCTAGGGAGCCTTAGTGAACAACTGGACATCCTTAAAATTCAAAACAAGCAGAAAATAGAGGCAAATGCTTTATCCATATTTTTTCCAAAATGTAGAAAGAAACATGCTCTAAGGGAATTCCCTTTAGATGCAAAATTTGTAAAAACTTGTATGATCTGTTCAGAAAATCATGAGACCAAGGGTTGTCCCTCAATCCCAGGTCTTAAGGTTGTCTTTCAAGTGGAAACAATCCAAAATTCTACAGAACCTCTTAGTTTTGTCACAAGAAGACCTTGGCAGGGGCCACAAAATCATGGATTTAACAATCCAATGTATCTTCAGCCCCCACCAAACTAGAACTCTTGCCAACAACCTTGGCCTCTACCTCACTCTCAGTGTCAATCTCAACCATGGGCACAAGGGGTACAAAATCCTTATGGGAGATTTGATCAATATTATCAATATCCTCCATCCTATCAGAATTATTCTCCCCCACAAACTCAACAACAAAATCAATAGCCACAACTTCAAAATCAGAATCCTCAACTTTCATGCCATTTCCACAACAAAGTCAAAATCCTCAACTCTTACTACCATTTCAGCAGAACCAAAATCAGCTACCTGCCCAACCATTATCAAAACCCAACAATAAAAACCCTTAGAATACATACATAGTAGAAGGACATCAATTTACAACTTACATGATTACTCCTCTAGATCTTAATGATGTTCAAATAAGATCTGGAAGGATATTAGAAAAGAAAAAACTTTCTATAGTTATTCAAGAACAAGACACTTCTAAGGAAGATTCTCTGAAAGTCAATAAAAGTTTTGAGGGAACATCCCGCCAAAACCAAAACATTGAAAAAGAAAAATAAAAAGTATCAATAAACACAACTCCTATCATTGAGCAACCAGCATCTACTTCTACACCTCCTTTTCCTCAGAGATTACAAATTGATAGAGGGGTAGAAAAACAGATCTTGTTGCCCAATTATTATTTTCTAGATGAATTGAATAATGTCTGTATCAAAATTCCTTTGTTACAAGCCATTAGATAAATTCCAATTCTAGAAAAGACAATAAAGGAGTTGAACATCAAAAGACCAAGAAGAAAATCAAAAGAAACAAAAAGAATTCACCTGGTAGGAAAGATAGCAGACATAATGATGGGAAAGATTGTCATGCAAAAATATGTGGATCTAGGAAGTCCAATTGTCAAGACACATATAAATGGAATTGAAATTCCAAATACATAAATTGACTTCGAGGCAGCAAGAAACTTTATGAGTAGACAAACTATGGAACAACTTAAGCTTCCTAATCTTCTTTACACACCTACCTTACTGCAACTTGCTAATAGATCAGTAATCAAACCAGATGGTGTGCCAGAAGATATTTCAGTCTCCTTAGATTCTTGGGAATATCCTATTAATTTCATGATATTAACTCCCAAGAATAATCTAGGAGGACACCCACTCATATTATGAAGACCTTGGCTGGCCACAGCTGATGATAGATCCCGATTGGGATTTGAAACGTTGATTAAAGAAATGGTTAATACTGTGGGTTCTCTGGCTTCTAATTCAAAAGGTTCAAACCACAGAGGTCTTAAATCTAGAGACATGTATATTTCTGATGGTAATTCAACAAAGAGATTTACTTTGTATCCTCCAGCAAAAGAAATCACAGAAATAAATGACAAGGAATGGATTGATGATGAAGATGATATTCAACCTCTCTTTACTATGTCAGAAATTAGTGAAGATAGTCAAATTTTGAATACATTAGAAAATTTTGAAACATCTTCAAAATATGATCATGCACGATTTCAAGAAAAATCTAATGTTGAATACTTGTCATATAGGCAGATGTATCTCTATTCTATGGAAGAGTTTGGTAGCTCTACAATTGAAATTTTTCCTGGTAGGACATTGAACATAAACAAAAACTTGGAGAAACTACAACAAGAAGAGGTAACCAAAACATTACAAAAACATTCTACTGCATTTACATGGGAGTACACGAACATGAAAGGTATTGATCCTAAGACTTGTATCCATCATATCTATATTGAGGAAAATAGTAGACCAATCAAACAACCTCATAGAAGAATTAATCCAAATCTTAGGGAAATTGTGAAAGAAGAGCTCCAAAAATTACTCAATGTAAACTTCATTTACCCAATTTCAGATAGCTAATGGGTTTCTCCTTTGGTAATTGTGCCTAAAAATAATGGTAAATGGAGGGTGTGCATTGATTACCGAGGATTGAATAAAGCAACCCTTAAAGATTACTTTCCTTTACCCTTTATAGATCAAGTGTTAGATACATTAGCGGGAAAGAAGTATTTCTCATTCTTGGATGGTTTTAGTAGTTATAATCAAATTCAAGTAGCACCTAAGGATCAGGATAAAACCACTTTTACTTGTCCATGGGGAACTTTTTCCTATTAAGTGCTTCCTTTTGGGTTATGTAATGCACCTGCAACATTCCAAATAGCAGTACTAGGAATTTTTTCTGATCTAATACATGATTGTGTAGAGGTATATATGGATGATTTTACAGTCTATGGAAACACATTTGAAGAACCTTTGGAAAAATTGGAAAAATTTCTTAAAAGATGTAAAGAAACAAACCTTTCACTAAGCCATGAAAAATGTTTTATGATTTTTACAGAAGGTATTGTTTAAGGACATCACATTTCAGGAGATGCGATTAAAGTTGAAGTCATCTCTAAGTTATCAATTCCAAGTTGCCAAAAGGATGTTAGAGGTTTTCTAGGATTTACAAGATACTATAAATTTTTTATAGAAAACTTCACTAATATAGCATCTCCACTCTTCAAATTGCTTACATAAGATTGTGAATTCAGCTGGAATCTTGATTGACAACAAGCATTTGAAACCTTGAAAGCAAAAATATCTGAAGCATCCATTTTAAGAGGTCCAAATTGGAAACTTCCTTTCCATATTTCCACAGATGCTTCAGATACAACTCTGGGAGTTGTATTAGGACAAAAATATTTGATTCCTTATGCCATTTGCTATACAAGTAAGGATTTGACTCCCAATTAGTTGAATTATACTATGACTGGAAAGGAAATTTTAGTTGTTGTTCATGAAATTAATAAGTTTAGGCATTATATAACAGGCTATGAAACCTTTGTTCATACATATCACTGTGCAGTTAGATATTTAATGAATAAACCTATTACTAATGGAAGAGTTACAAGATGGATTTTACTTTTACAAGAATTCAACATTACTGTGCTAGATAGACCTAGAAAACAAAACATAGTTGCTGATTTCTTGTCCAAGATTTAGAATATCAAAGAAGACTCTTTGGTTGAAGATAACTTTCCTGATGAATATCTTTTTGCAGTAACTACCCAAACTCCTTGATTTGCAAATGTTGCTAATTACTTGGTTACAGGGAAGTTACTTTCACATTTGTTTCCTAGAGAGAAAAGAAAGATTATTCAAGAAGGTGAAAGATATTCATGGATCACTAACGAATTGCATAAAATAGGGCCAGATCTTATGATCAGAAGGTGTGTCAAAGAAGATGAAATACCTACTATTCTCAAAGCATTCCATGATGAGCCATGTGGTGGACACTTTGCAGACAATAGGACAACTTACAAAATCATTTCTTTAGGATATTATTGGCCATCCATCTTCAAAGATGCTAAATAATATGTCAGGAGGTGTGACAACTGCCAAAGGATAAGGAAACCTGCTCCCTCAAATGAGATGCCATTACAAACTTAGGTACTTATTGAACCCTTTGAAAAGTGTGCTTTAACTTTATTGTACCAATTGATCCTCCATCTAAGCAGAAAAAGTATATATTGGTATGCACTGATTATGTTACGAAATGGGTAGAAGACAAAGAATTACCTTTTGCTAACGAAAAATCTGTAGTTAATTTTCTTTTTGAGGACATCTTTACTTTTTTTGGTGTTCCATGAGAAATTGTGATAGATCAGGGATATCAATTCACATCCAATATGATGGAAAGGCTTATGGAGGATTACAATATCAAGCATAGGAAATCTACTCCCTATCATCCACAAGCAAATGGTCAAGTGGAGTCTACAAATAAAGTGATTGAAGGAATCCTTACCAAGATTGTGCATCTACATAGAAGAGATTGGGCAGAAAGGCTTCTTGAAGCTTTATGGGCCTATAGAACTACATGGAGGAACACAATGTGGCATACAACCTATGAACTTGTTTATGGGAAGCAAGTCTTGTTCCCTATAGAGCTCCAAATCAGGACTTTCAAGACGGCAGTCCAGCTAGGGATGGAATTATCAGAAGCTCAAAAACATAGGCTGGAGCAATTAAATGAACTTGATGAAACAAGACAAGAGGAAGTTCAAAGGACTGGTATAGTCCAACAAAAAAGGGCTAAATTCCATGACAAATACATCAAGGACAAGAGGTTTCAAGAGGGAGATTGGGCACTATTATTTGATTCAAAGTTTAAATATTTTAAAAGGAAGTTTCAAACTCATTGTCTTGGGCCATATGAGATTGAAAAAGTTTTTAGTAATGGAGCAGTGAGGATCAAAAAAATAGATTAAAGTCAAACTTCTCTTCTTGTGAATGGTCATGTATTGAAAATATATCAAAAACTAATCTCAAAGGAGGATTTCATCAAAATAATCCAGAAAAATTCTGAAATGAAGTTAGTGAAAGAAAATCCTTCTTCCCCACCAGCTTAGTATTTATTCTTCCATATATATATATATATATATATATATATATATATATATAAGGTTGAAAACCAATCACTGATTGGCATGCTTATATAGAAAATACAAGGTGAAAATCAAAAGTTTCTAACACCCTATATTTTCCATTTCTTTTCTGAAAGGTGGTGACAAAAATCCACAATCACTCTGCATTCTGCAAAATTCATTGTCTCATCTCATTTCACTTTGTTTTACTTTTACAGTTTCACTTCACTCCATTTGCCATGTTTCACCAATAAATTTTTCTTTTCCAACATTTCTTTCATCTCCATTTTCATCTTGTCATATTTTCATTTACACAGACATTTCCATTTCATTCATTCATAAGCCATATTTTACTCTCTATTTCACATTTTGTAGTTGTTTCCATGTTCTGCAACTGATTCCATTCTGTAGCTTATCCTGTTCTGCAGCTAATCTGATTCTGCAACAATAGTTTGATTATCAGTCCAAGCACAAAGTGTCCAATTCATAATAAAATCTTGTATGCAGGTAGTTGAAGAGAAAAATACAACTTTGAAGATCAATGAAGCCTAAAGCACCTATGGAGCAAACATAAAAAAATTAACAAGTAGAAGGTAAGGTTCCAAAGGTAAAATACAAAAATTTATTTCAAAAAGAAATTCAAAAACGTAAGTGTTAGCATTCCATATTGTCCACTTTCGACCTCATATTTTGTTATGATATTTCCCTTTTTAGCCCATAAGTAGAAACCCTTGATATCATTTTTGACCTCATCATTCCAAGGTATGAAGAAACTCTCCCCATTTGATATATGTTTAATTATTCAACACATATTCATGTTATCTTTAAAATTAATCTTTGGAAATTGGCTAAGTCGCTAACAATTGATTGGAATTGTTCAAAGTCCACAGAAAAGTAATTCACAGTTGCTGCAACACTAGAAACAGCAATTGTGCAGTTGCTGCAACACCAGAAACAACAACTGACTAAAGTAGGAAAAGTCTTAATTTGCAAAGGATGAAACAGTAACCGTCTGAAGCTGGCAGAACTATACTTGGCCAATGATGATATAGCATGATCAGCCAAGTTTAGTCGCAGATGCGGGAACACCAGGAACGGCATGAAGAGCTTTAAGGAACAGTTGAGATTTACCAAATCAACAACAATAGTGGAATAGTCAAGGATAGCTCAAGGGCCTCGAGGAGATAGACGAAGACTATCAGTTTTGCAACAACGGAAGGATCCAATTAAACAAAAGATGACAAAGATATACATTGTTGTAACAATATGCTGTAACAGGAATTGATTTCCTATTTTTGTACAGAAGAATCAAACTGAATGAATAATGACAATCTATTGTAATAGATGTCTCCTTTATAAAGAGGAGACATCTACAGTTGAAAGCTAGCAAGTTATAACAGGAGTATTGTAGTGCAGAGAGTGGGAACCTCTGTTGTAATTGAACTTTTTGGCAAATGAGTAAAGCACTGTTCTGAGCATTTTAACTTAGCATCTGTGTTTAGGGGAATCTTGTGAGAGGGACAGGGCCCACCTTCTTCACAAGATTCACCCATTTCTTTCCTGTTAAGTGTGTGTGTGATTTCTATACATTTTTAGCCTTGCTTCTGATATTTCCTTTTTGCTAATACGCTGTTCCCTTGATCGATTGGCGTTGTGAGAAGTGTGTCACAGGTGATTAGGATTTTCAGTGTGTATTGGCGACTGGTCACAGAGGCAGGTGCTGAACATCCTTATTCTAAGGACAGGGTCCTGGTCCTCTATTACAAACAACCATCATTTCTTTCTGCAGATTTATTATCATTAATCCATTTCATTTCATTTCTGCAATAGATTATGACTGCTGTAACACAGAGTAAGAGTTTGATAGGAAATAGATCTGTTTGTACTACAACCTTTAATGTTTTTAGAATTAAGTGCATATAGTACGAGGTCACCTTTGAAACAAAAGGACTTTCCCGGATTGACAATTTAATGTGGTACTCGACTATTTAATCAATAAACAATTCGAGCAGCCAACATTTTGGTGCCGTTGCCGGGGAAGGCGACTAAAAGATTTTAAAGGCATTAATGATTTTCCTTTATAATAACAGGTGCATGAGAGGACATAAGAAGGCTAATTTCACAGGCGGTAAGGGCACATTAGGAGGAAGAAAAAATTTCATTGACGAGATCATTTCAAAGGCTGAGACATCCCAGAGAACAAGTTCCAGAAGACCTCAGATCCAGTATTCCTCCCAAACGGATCACCAGACGGAGGAAGTATTAGGACCTGAAAGGAAGCTAGAAACACCAGAGCACATTGAGGAACCAGTAGAAGAACCTGAAGAAACAGAAGATACTGAAGACAGAGCAAGCGATTCGGGGAAAAGAAAAATGGAGGATAACAGAGCAGAAGGAAGGGGGGAAATTCACTCTCCACCCTGGAATTTCCTATTGGGGATCTCCCAAGGGGAGCAATCCCTGTGAAGAATATTCCACCTACAACATTGCCTAATTTTCATGGGTTATCCTCTGAAGATCCTGATGAGTTCCTCTTTGAGTTTGATATACTGTGTAGGAGTTATGATTATGTAACTCCTGCTCAGAAGTTAAAACTATTTCCAGCAACACTGAAAGGGAACGCGTTAAGATGGTTTATGAGCCTAGGGGCTCACATAATCACTACATGGGATCAGATGAAAGAAAGTTTCTGACTAAATATCAGAACTGTTGAACAAGAGAAAGAAAGGAAGAATTGTTTAAAATGGTTCAGAAAGAGGACGAGAATCTAGAGGACTTTGTAGAGAGACTGCAGTATAATCTGCAGTGATCAGATCATCCAACTATGAGTAAGGATATTTTGAAGACAATACTGCTAAAAGGAGTACGAGATGACTGCCTGGATATGCTAAACATGCTTGGAAAACGGGATATTTCCAAAGAACCATTTGATGAGATTATTAACCTCTATATGAGGTGTTCCAGAAGAGCAGCAAGTAGATCTAAAAGTAGGGACAATACGTACTCAAGAGTCCAGAAATCAGCAGGTGGAGGAGAAACACGAGCCGAAATAGGTAATCTGATTGAAGAATTTAAAACTGGAATGTTAAGCTCTTTTGCTTCACAAATTGATGCTCTGCAGGTTAAAAAGAAACAGGCAGAAGCAGAAGCTGCTCTGGCTATTTTTTGCTCCAAATGCAGAGGAAAGCACCCACTGAGAGAATGCCCATTAGATAAGGTACCAATTTGTACCATTTTTGAAAAGGATCATGAGACTCAGCAATGCCCTTCTTTTCCAGGAATAAAGGCAGCACTGCAATCAACTGAAGAAGAAGTTGAAGCAGTGTACCTGATGACACAGAGGAGGCAATGGCCACAAAGACAAGGTATGAGTTCTAACACATCATTTAGTCGTTGGAATAATTATTCTCCTTTTCAAACAAATTACCCACCCATGAATCAAATGCAATACCCTCCCTTTAATCCAATGCAATTTCCACCTATGCAGCAACCAAATCCTCCTTTTACCGACCCTACTATGTGGAACCCTTGGACTCTTCAACAACCTTATTTAAATCAATGGAATCCAAACTGGACAACCCAACAGATTCCATTTCCTCAACACCAGCAATCTCTTTCCTTACCATCTAATGCTCCACAGAATAACCAGTCAATCAGACCCCATCTGCCTGTGCAACCTAACCCCAACCCAAACAATAATAAAGCTCTGCAGGTAATTGATATTCAAAGTCAACCTGTCTCCCCTATGCAATGTAATGACATCCATTTACGTTCTGGGAGGATAGTTGAACCCATCATTGATGACATTACTGACTCTGAAAAAGAGGAAACTAGAAAGGAAAAGTCATCTAATAGCAATGCTGAAACGATTGAATCATCTTCTAACCAAACTGTCCAAACACCAGAGCCACCCTTTCCTGAACGATTGGCTCTTACTAAAACATTTGAGCCACCTACTTTTAACCTTTTAGGAGAACTGCAGAATTTATATTTCAAAATCCCGTTATTGCAAGCACTAAGAGATGTTCCTATTTATGCTAGAACTGCTAGGGATATCTGTATTAAAAAGCCTAGAAGAAAAGCCAAGGAACCCCTCACAGTTCATGTGATGGGAGAACTAACTGCTTTGATGACAGAAAAAGACCCCCCTGTGAAATATGGTGACCCTGGTCACCCTACAGTAACAGTTCAGGTCGGTAAAACCTTTGTCTCTAAAGTTCTAGTAGATCTAGGTGTTGCAATAAATATTATGACACTCGAAACAACACAATTACTGCAGTTGAAACATTTAATTAGGGAAACCCCAACCATCTTAGAGCTGGCTGATCGCTCTACAATTAAACCTGAAGGAGTCATTGAAGACCTAGTAATTTCCGTAGAATCTTGGAATTACCCAGCCGACTTTGTGGTGTTACAAACTAAAACAAAGTTGGGGGGTCATCCACTGATTCTAGGAAGACCTTGGCTGGCTACAGCAGATGCTTTCATCAGCTGTAGGTCTGGATCAATCACAATATCTAATGGGCAGGAAACCAAACAGCTGACTCTTTATCCTCATGCCACACCCATGATTAATAACAACAATTCAGTATGGTTAGATTATGAGGATGAGGAAACCCAACCTATTTTAACTGTCGGACAAGATTTAGCTTTCAAAGACGCAACCGAAGATGAATTAATCAGCAACTTTATTTCTGAACCTTCTTTGGTCAGTCCAGAAATACACAATCACTTCACTACAATCTTGGAATCTGAATCCCAGCACAACCTTGAAACTGAAAATCTACCTCAGAAATTAGCTGGCAGCCCCTCCAAAAGTATAACAGTAGAAATCAAGCCAAGTAAAACATTAAATATAAATCCTAATCTAACAGATGATAAAAAACAACAGTTAATGAAGCTACTCCGAGAAAATAAAGAGGCATTCGCATGGGATTATACAGACATGAAAGGGATTTCTCCTGAACTATGCACTCACCGCATTTATATTAAAGAAGGATCCCGCCCAGTTTGTCAACCCCAACGACGAATGAATCCCAATTTATAGGAAATAGTAAAAGAAGAACTTCAAAAATTGTTGAATGCAGGACTTATATACCCCATATCTAATAGTGAATGGGTTTCTCCACTAGTAATTGTACCCAAGAAAAATGGGAAATGGCGAGTATGTGTGGACTATAGAGCCCTAAATAAGGCCACCCAGAAAGACCATTTCCCTTTACCATTCATTGATAAGGTATTAGATAACTTGGCTGGTAAGAAATTCTTTTCCTTTTTGGATGGATTTAGCGGATATAATCAGATAAGGATCGCACCCCAAGATCAGGATAAAACCACTTTTACTAGCCCTTGGGGGACCTTTGCTTATAGGGTTCTTCCATTTGGGCTATGTAACGCCCCAACAACATTTCAGAGAGCGGTGATGGGGATATTTTTTGATATGATAAATGATTCCTTAGAAATGTTTATGGACGACTTCACTCCTTATGGAACAACCTTTGAAGATGCCCTGCAGAATCTTGAAAAAGTAATTAAGCGGTGTATAGAAGCACATCTTGCCTTAAGTATTGAGAAATGCCATATGATGATGAATGAAGGAATTGTATTAGGCCACTTTGTTTCATTATTAGGAATTCAAGTCGATCCTGCAAAAATACAGGTAATTTTGACCCTCTCTATCCCCAAAACCCAGACAGAAGTAAGGAGTTTCTTAAGACATGCAGGGTATTAGAGAAGATTTATCAAAGACTTTTCTAAGATAGCTTCCCCTCTGTTTGTGTTACTAACGAAAAATGCTGAATTTAAGTGGACTGATGATTGTGAAAAAGCATTTGATCAGCTTAAACATCAATTGTCCATAGATCCCATTTTTAGAGGACCAGATTGGGCACTCCCCTTTCACATATCCTCTGATGCCTCAGACACTGCCATTGGAGCTGTCCTGGGACAGGAAGAAAATGGTCTTCCCTGTGCCATTTATTTTATTAGTAAAAACATGACTCCCGCAAAACTTAATTATACAGTCACTGAGAAAGAATTTTTAGCAGTTATTTATGCTATCAACAAATTTCGGCATTACATCACTGGTTATACTACTTTTGTGCATACCAACCACTCGACCATTAAATACCTAATGAATAAATCAGTTACAAATGCTCGAGTCACTAGATGGTTACTGTTATTACAGGAATTTGATATCACAATTGTAGACCGAACAGGAAAAGAGAATGTAGTTGCTGACTTTCTTTCTCGGTTAAAAACTAATGAAAATATTCCAGTAGATGACTCTTTTCCCGATGAGTATCTATTTGCAATCTCTGCTCACTCACCTTGGTACGCAGATATTGCTAATTACTTAGTTGCAGGAAAATTACCATCACACCTATCGCACAGAGAAAAAAGGAAAATTATTCAGCAGAACGCTAGGTACAACTGGATAAGCGGCTGTATGTTTCACACAGGACTCGATCAGGAGATCCGGAGATGCATTGGTGAAGATCAGATTTATGATGTATTGAAAGCTTGCCACAATGGACCTTGTGGAGGACATTTAGTGGATAAA
This sequence comes from Pinus taeda, assembly GCA_000404065.3. NCBI lineage: Eukaryota > Viridiplantae > Streptophyta > Pinopsida > Pinales > Pinaceae > Pinus > Pinus taeda. Next base: position 28,994 of record APFE030446521.1, read on the forward strand.
AGAACAACACACAAGGTTCTCAAGATGGGATATTACTGGCCCTCAATCTTCAAAGATGCAAAAAAATATGTCAAGGCCTGTGATAGCTACCAAAGAATAGGCCAGCCTAATCACAGGGATGAAATGCCACTCAATCCCCAGGTAATTCTTGAACCATTTGAAAGATGGGCACTAGATTTTATAGGTCCCATTAATCCTCCATCTAATCAAAGAGTTTACATAGTAGTATGTACAGATTACATGACTAAGTGGGTAGACGCCAAGGAACTTATCAAAGCTAATGAGGAATCAGTATTAAAATTTTTATTTGAAGAAATCTTCGTTAGGTATGGGTTGCCTAGGGAGCTAGTCACTGATGGAGGACCTCCTTTTAATTCTCATGGCTTCAAAGACACATTACAGAAATACCATATTAAGCATAGAATGACCACACCTTATCACCCCCATTCAAATGGGCAGGTGGAAAGCACCAACAAAGTCATAGAAGCTATTCTGAAAAAAAACAATAAAGGAGAACAGGAGGGACTGGTTTCAAAATTTGCCCAAAGCACTTTGGGCTTATAGAACCACCTGGAAGAACACCACAGGCTTTTCTCCCTATGAGTTAGTTTTTGGTAAAAATGTTGTTTTCCCTTTGGAGTTTGAAATCAAAACATTGAGAACTGCTTTAGCTGTTAACCTTGATTTGACTGATGCACAGACAGCCAGGTTGCAGCAGCTGCAGGAGCTAGATGAGAAAAGATTGGATGCCATCCACCAAACAACTATGATTCAGCAACAAAGAACCAGATGGCATGACAAAACTATTAAGCAGAAGCAGTTCCTGAAAGGTAACTAGGCTTTACTGTATGACTCCCATTTCGATAATTTCCAAGGTAAATTGAGAACAAGGTGGCTAGGAACTTATGAAATAGATGTTGTATTTCCAAACGGAATAGTCAGACTCTTAACGATTGATGATAATAGAACACCGTTATTAGTGAATGGATACCGACTCCGTCCATATCAACGGCCTGTTTCTAAGGAGGATTTCAAAGCTACCTGCATGGCAGAATTACACTATATTTTTTTGAGGGAATCTGCTTCCCCTCAAGGCACTTAAATTTCTGTTCATTTATTTATTCTTAGATTAGATTTCTGAACTAATAATCCCTGCCAAGGGCTTGCTATGTTACAATTAGTTGTTTTGCAGATCTTACTTTCGGAGGATGGCTGAAGATAAAAATCCTAAAAGGATCACTTTGTAGCTTGGGGACATTTTTTAGATCATAAGTCAAGTTCTACACCATTTTCCTGTTGCTGCAACACCATTCCTTGTTGTTGCAACACCATTTTCTGTTAATGTAATATCATTCTCCGTTGCTGCAACACCACTTTCCGTCGTTCCCTGTTGCTACAACACCACTTTCCATCGCTCCCCGTTGCTGCAACACCACTTTCCGTCATTCCCTGTTGCTGCAACACCACTTTCCGTAAATACAATATCATTTCTCCATTGCTGTAACACCACTTATCGCACGAGCTTATATTCCGGAAAAATATCATGTTTCAACACTGCAACACCAATCCCAACACTTAACGAATCATCATCCTGATGGAACATATTTCGCTGCATTCAAGGGACCAGCCAAGCACTCTAACAAGTACACGTCGTCACGGCTACCTCCCGTCAGATCACTTGTGTGGTCACAATTAAAAACCTGTTCAAATTATGATTAAGTTAGAAAAGACAAGTTAAGACTTTTGCATGCGACTAAAGGTAAAAAGTAAAGGTATGCATGTTTAAGTGTGAATATTAATTTATAGTTAATGCGGAGATGTGATACGACTGCCGAAATCATTATACTGCCAATCAAATCATTCAGCCGTAGATTTGGGGGGGATTACCAATATATCACAATTATTCCATAACACGTAATTGCCACCACCCTTATCCCTCGCGGTAATATATAAAACTCATTTTTCCATGGCATATCCTCATTTGTAACAGTTTGCTCTGTTTCAAACTCGGAAACTAGGCTCTGTATCTTGTATTGTTCGTTGAATTAGTAGCTATGGGAGGAAATCTCATCACTTATGAACCTGGCACAACAGCACTACTGGAACTCTACCCCAAGGTCTATCAAATTTTTCTGCAGGTAGGGTGGGTAGACTACTTCAGAAGACTTCCAGACTTCAACACACAGCAAGTGTTGGAGTTTGCATGCAATCTGAGAGAAGGATTTTCCACAGTCCAAGGAGTACGTATACCGGTAACAGAGGAAGATGTAGCCCAAGTCTCTGGGCTACCAACTAACAGTATACGATGGTTCAGCAGGAAACATCTTATTTTGAATGCACAGCAAGGCTTCTTTCTACCGGGCAAACACGTAGAAGCTAAAGGCAGAGGGGTCGCTCTTCAATCATTGCCTCCACCATGGATAAAGGTCGCGGAGATCGTCAAGAAATATTTAAGGTGCGAAGGTCATTACTAGGTAATTTACCAACATGACTTCATTCTATTAAATCATTTGAGGCATTGACAGTTGATAAACATGCCCTATTATTTATTGGGTTGTCTAAAAAACATGTCACATTATGTTGAAAAAGTGAAGCATCCAGCCCTTTCCCTTAAACACCATAGGTTAGCCCAACTCCTAATAAATAGAGGCTTTGCTCTAAATAAACCACCCCCTGTCATTAATCCTCCCCAGCAAATAGAAGAAGATCCTCAGCAGGAGGAGGAAGTTCCCCAGCAGCCAGAACAAGTACCCCAGGAGGAAGTTCCCCAGCCGGAACAAGTACCCCAGGAGGAAGTTCCCCAGCAGCCGGAACAAATACCTTAGGAGGTCCCCCAATAGCCAGAGCAAATACCTCAAGAAATTCCTCAACAATTAATAGTAGAAACACCCCTGCAGAGGACTCCATCCCCCAATGAAGCTCAACCATCTACTCCTGTGCTTCATATGTCCATTGATGATTCTGAGGATAATACCCTCATTGTTTCTCTTAAAAGGAAAAAACAGTAGCAAACTGAAACTTCACCAAAAAGGAGAAGAACCGGGGCTTCAATCAAAGTAGCTGCTAGTCCTGATAGTTTCCTCAGCCCCAAGGAAAGTGTCCGAGAAAGAAAAATTGCGGATTTTCCTGCCTCCTTAAAGAGGCAGAGAAAATGGTCAACCGTAGCAGTTAAATTTACCAGCCCTCTGATTCCCAGTTCTCCACCTATTATCCTAACACCCCGTAGTCCAATCATTCCAGAATAGTCCCCTTCCTCACCCTCTGCGGCTGAGATGCAGAGCGTTGACAACTTTGTGACAGCATTTTCTGAGGCAATTGATACACAAGAACCACCTGCCGAAAAATCTAAAATAGACACCCAAGATGATATGGGGCAAGTGGCTGCTACCCAAGAACCAGCCACTGACCCAACAGGTGACACACAAGAACCAGCTGTTGGGGATGAAAATGCCCAAATGAACGTGGAACAACAATTTTCTCGTCCACTAGAGCCTGCAGGTACGCAAGCCCCACCAACCATAGCTTCCCTGCAGGAAGAAATTGAGTTTTTAAAATCTCAAATTAAAGATTATCAGCAGGAGATAATAATGGTTAAGGAAGCCTACCAGAATGAATATAATCTCCACTTCTTAGCACGAGTAGCAACAGTAGCAGAAAAGAGTCAGTACAATGAGTAAATGTGCAATGAGTGTGGTGAACTGTACACTCAAGCAGGATATAAGGTAGTACAGGTCCCAATAACTGAAGCTAATCCACCACCCCCTGCTGCTACAGAGAAACCTGTTGTTATAATCAAAACAGAACAACCTGTTGTCACACAAGAACCAGCAGGAAGAGCAACAACCTGCTATTACACAAGAACCAGCAGGAAGAGCAGCAGAAGAAATGCAGCAACCTGCTGTCACACAAGAACCAGTAGGAGCTGCAGGAGGACAAAAAGAAAAACCCGCTGTCACACAAGAACCAGCAGGTTTTCTAAAAAATGTAAAAGAAGAAACAGGGCAGCCTGCTGTCACACAAGAACCAGCAAGAGCTGCAGCAGCAGAGAAAGAACAGCATGTTGCCACACAAGAAGCAGCAGGTTTTCCAATAGTTATGGAGGAAGACATGGTACCACCACGGCCCACCCAAACTACTGTAGAACAGAGATCCTTTATTGACGCTTATGCACAGACTGAAGTCACTGAACTCCACTGTGTCAAGGAAGCTTATGCACAGACTGAAGTCACTGAACTCCACTGTGTCAAGGAAGCGTATGCACAGACTGAAGTCACTGGACTCCACTGTGTCAAGGAGGCCTATGCACAGACTGAAACTCCTTCTGTCAAAAATGCTCACACGGAGACCTCTAGCTTTCAGCAGCTAAAGGACACATGGAAAAGAGAATATGAGCTCTCACAAGGAAAGGCATTTCAACAGCAGAAGTCACTCTGGTTCAGCTATGCATATAGAAATTGGGATGCATTGGAACAGTCTAGAGGCCAGCATAAAGAAAATAAGGAGGTAAAAGCTAGGCTATCCCATGCCTTTGATCTGGTTCAGAGGGTATTGGCTACTAGAAAGCCCTCTTTTAAATATGCAGTATTCTTGAGAGAACGCCTGGCGTTCTTGCAAATAAAAGCAATAAGAGATGGAAGATTGTACCAAGTTAATACACCCGACCAGTTTATTGCAACATTCAAGGAAGCACCACATAATGATCAAAATTTTCTTTGTGAACTCTATCTTCACAATGACGCTATGCCTAAAGATAGAGCGATGAATATACTTCCTATTGTTGGTGATATTCAATTAAGAGCATTTATCTCTTTTCTAGCTAATCAATTAGCTTGGAAAAATGCCTACATGTCAAGAGAACATAATGAGAACAACTGCCTCCTATGGATTCGAAATGAAACACACAATCCGGCTACTTTCATTTCACAACATCGGAATTATGTAAGAAATCCAGAATTGGCTGACCATATAAAGAAGCTACAGGCAGGGGTTTTGCAGGACTGCCAGCATTACGTGAAAAGAAAAGGGGCACTGGCCGTTGAAGCAAACAAGTTATTCTGGGAACATTGTCCCAGGGAAAGACAAGAATACCACCCCTACAATCCCCTCAATCTCCAGGTAGCGATTTCACGCATACCTTTTTATGTTAAATGTATGGAAAACTGTGCGGAGAAATGGATCGGCTACCATTTTCATTTCCCTCTCTTATGGTTACCTGGTCGGCAATATAAAGCTCATTATAAACTAACCAAGAAGGAGGATCTAGCAGCATGGCAGCAGATACAGAATGTTCAGGGATTCAGAAGTAAGTCGGATAAATTCTTCTCGAGCTACTCTATCAGCAACTTGCACTGTTCATCCCAGTTCTCCGACTAATATTCAGACTAAACGATGCATGAGGACATGCAACCCTTTCAGTTGGGGGGGATGTTAGGACCCTGAATTGTCTATTTTTGACCCTACATTTTGTTATGATATTACTCTTTTTAACCTATGAATTGAAACCCTTGATATCATTTTTGACCTCATCATCCCAAGGTATGAAGTAACTCTCCTCATTCGCTATATGATTAATTATTATTCCAACATATTTCATGTTATCTTTACAATTAATCTTTGGAAATTAGCTAAGTCACTGACAGTTGATTGGAATTGTTCAAAGTCCACAGAATCATGATTCACAGTTGCTGCAACACCAAGAACAGCAACTGTGCAGTTGCTACAACACCAGAAGCAGCAACTGACTAAAGCAGGAAATGTCTTAATTCGCAACAGCAACTGTCTAAAGCTGGTAGGGCTATACTCGACCCATGATGATAGAGCATGATCAAGTTAATCCAGCCACAGACATGGGAACACCAGGAATAGCGTGAAGTATTTTAAGGGACGATTAAGATGTGTCGAATCAGCAACAATAGCAGAATAACCGAGGATAGCAGGAGGAATCCGAGGGAATAGACAAAGACCATCCATTTTGCAACAACGGGAAGAATCGATTAACCAAGGATGATAAAAATATATATTTTTGTAACAGTATGCTGTAACAGGAATCAATTTCCTATTTTTATTAAACTGTGGGACAATCTATTGTAATAGATGTCTCCTCTATAAAGAGGAGACATCTACAGTTGAAAGAGGGAGCGTGTGATATTGAATTATTGTAGTGCTGAAGGTCGGAACCTCTGTTGTAATTGAACTCTTGGCAGATGAATAAAGTTTTGTTTTGAGCATTTCAATTTAGTATTTGTGTGCAGGGGAATCTTGTGAGAGGGACAGGGCCCACTTCTTCACAAGATTCACCCATTCCTTTCCTGTTAAGTGTGTGTTAATTCTGTATGTGTTTAAGCCTTGCTTCTGGTATTTCCCTTTTGCTGATACGTTATTCCTTTAATCTGTTGGCACTGTGAGAAGTGTGTCACCGGTGAATAGGATTTTGGTGTGTATTGGCGACTGATCATAGAGGTAGGTGCTGGACGTCCTTATTCTGAGGATAGGGTCCTGGTCCTCTGTTACAAACAGCCATCATTTTTCTGCAGATTTGTTACCTTTACTTAATTTCATTTCATTTCTGCAATAGTTTAAGACTGCTGTAACGCAGAGTAAGTGTTTGATAGGAATTAGATTTATTTTACTACAGCTTTTAATGCTTTCGAAATTCAAGTGCATCCAGTACGAGGTCACCTTTGAAATAAAAGGACTTTCCCGGGTTGACAAATTAATGTGGTACTCGACTGTTAATCAATAACAATTCGAGCGGCCAACAGGGGAGATTTCTAAGGAAATAAAAAATACAAATAGTTTATGGTTGGGAGGAAAATCGAAGTCTCACCTTTAGTTTTGACCATTGTTAGATCTCTAAAAGTGTTATTAATTTCAAGCTATGAATATGATGATGAGGTATTTATTGAAATTAATGGATAGGTATGTGATAATTTTTCATTGTTATAGGCAACTGTTGCATGGAATCAATAGGAAAAATGTTTTGGTTATTCTGTGGATTATATTGAAATTCTAGCTTGAGGATGTAGTAAAGATGTATTGATTTTTATGTGAAAGTTAATATGTGCATGTGGACATGCAGAGATCTGTGATTACTATTGCTCACTTTTCTATTATATATTTTCTTCTGGAAGTTCCAAAAGCTTATACTTGGACCATGGTGAAGGGAAATCCTACTAACCCTTTGGTCCAATTTTCATATCTTGGGTTGCAAAATTTTAGGATATATGATTAGAGGAAGTTGGGCATCCTAAATGTATCTTTAAATTGGTCATATTGGCATCTCTACTATAACTTTTCATCTAGGAGGTTTTAGAGTTTGAAAGTTGAGCCATAGGGAGGGGAAACCCCATTGATAATTTGGTTCAGTTTTTAGAACTTGGACTGCTATGATTTAGGAGATATGCCCAAAATAATTTTCTATATTAGATTACATGCAAAGTGTTTGAATAAATTCCTAAATTGTTTAATGATTCATTGCATAAAAATTGTTTTATGAAATTCTCCAATGAAAATGTTGTTTTGTGGATGGGGATAGTATTGTTATATGATAGTATAATTGTTGTAGCTAAGATATGCCTATTTTCATGCAAATAATTTTCTATATTAGTTTGCATGCAAAGTATTTGAACAAAATGATTAAATGGTTGAATGACTCATTGCATACAAATTTTTTGATGCAATTCCCCAATGAAAATGTTTTTTTAGATGGTGTTGGTCGAAATAAATTTCTTAATTAAAAAAAGAAACAAATTTTCTCAGACATAAATTATCAACCAACATAGGTCTTTTATTTCAAGGTTATCGTGCAAAGTATATGCAGGAAACAATTGCCAACTAGCATTGACTAATTCGTAATGCTAATATTTCTTCTACAATAACATACACACAATCAAACCAAAACATGTTGTCACTCTTCACACTTGCAGGAATGGAAATCAATCCATAAAAACCACACTGTCAAATCCTCACTTGCATAAACATCACTCACTACACATAATGCTAAAAATAAAATCACACCTATAGTATCCACCTTAATCTTGGAGGGACTTTATGACACAATTTGACTTACATAAACTAAGGATCGATCTAGGACTACCTATACAGATACACAAGAAATATACATTAAATATTCTACAAGCTAATTTAATGAACAATAACTGCAACGGATTAGCAAGAATCTATAACAATGATAAAGTGAAATGACAAGAAGTAAAATTCCATAACCTATAAGAAGCTTAAAATAAATTAATTACACTACCTCTACTAAAAAACTGATCCATACTAAAGAGGAGGGCCCTTCCTACTTAGCAGGGAGCTAATAAATCACAACTCATAAGCTAGCAACTTAGAGATAAGCCATAAACTTGCATAGATTGCATTATCTTTGGAAATTATTTTACAAGATGCATTGTTACAAGAATGATGGTTCCAACCCCTTCCTATCCCAACACTCCCTAATCTTCTATATGCCCATACATTTAGATAACAAAAGAGTAGGGGATGAATTGGAACTAATTTCGCAAAATTTGAGTTTTCAATCATCGAAAGATTCATGAAATATTTTCTTTCATGTATTCTTGGTTGAAGATATGATTACATACTATTTATTTAGTGTATAATCCATTTAAGGACAGGTTGGAATTATTTCATTTGCTAACTAGTTGCTTTGTTTGGATTGATTTTAGCTCCCAATCCATGAACTTTTTGGAGAAAAAGATTGAGAGTCACTTAATTAGGGATGTTATGAGAAAAACGCATGTCACGAATTTTCTAGATTCTTCTTTGTTTGTCGAAAAATCATGTCTGAAGTTAATCACCCAAATATGTTTGGCATGAGTCATCTAAATTGTAGATCATGAGCTTGATCCTAATGGTGTTCACATGGTTATGAATTAGGGAACATAAATCCATTTTAAAATCTCTACGAACAAAACTCATGTTCCATAATTTCTCCTTGAGTTGTATAGATATGCCAACCATGGAGTCTCGTTACAGTAACCATAGATAAAAACCACATGATTAGCACTAGGAAAACCATCATCAATAAAACCAACAATAATCCTTTCTAATTAATCAAAAATAATGGAAAATAATGCTAAATAACTACTTTAACATGTAATCTTAATGTGCTACATTCATGAAAAAACATAACAAGATGGGTAATGGATAAGCAAATAAGTACGTTAAAATGACTGGAAATGGGTGTTTAGAATGGTGATAAAGGTGACAATTTGGCAGCTCAAAATCTCCTCCATCCTTACAATTTTTCATGTCCTCATGGAAACAAGATAGAGTTGAAAGCATAGAGTCAACAAAATTTGCAAATGCATCCACGCTGCATGGTTGTGCCATCTATCTCATTGATAACAAATGCAACCGAATGCAATTTTCCATCCCTACTCTCCTTTGCTATGTTTCATGAGTACCATCTCCCATATAACTCTCACCATTTATCATTCTACCCTCGGTAGAGATTGATGTCCATGTTTCTCTATTAGTTAAGAATAAGGACAACAAACTTTCTTATTTATTGCAAAAACTGCCACTATGACGCAACTCAATATCTCTACGAACAATATGCTCTTTACCTTGAATGATTTGATTATTGTTTTCCATCCACCTCAATGCTTTCTCATCACTCCCCTGAAGTGAAATCCCTTAAATAGAAGAAAAAAGGGATGCTACAAGATTTCCTGTAGCAGCCTTTGCCACTATTGAAATAAGCCTGACCTAGTTTTTTGTTCCCATCAAGTTGAGGGGCTGGTACCATCATCCTAAAGCACCTTTCCATTCCAAGTAGGACTCTATAGTAGAAACAACAACACCTGGGATATTAGAAAAGCACATGCACACACAAATGACACCAATAGTCAAATACAAAGAGCAAATAAAGTATACATGGGAGCAAGAAGACAACAAGATAACTCCCTAAGCAGCAACACAAAGGTCCAACACTCCAGCATTGTTAATTTTATGTATGTTCTATGTTGATAGAAAATTTACTTCAATTTTCCATATTAGCTCAATATCAACTCTAGATTAGAAATCACATTTAGCATAATAGTAAAATGCAGATAGAACATAAACATAAATCGCAAAATACAAGCCAAGACAAGAGGACACAAGATGTGGTGCCAGCCAGGGACAAACCTTAATGTGGGGAAACCCATGATCAATTCTTCTTATATGTTCTTCAATAGTTCAACAGAGAGAGAGATAGTACATATACATCAAAAGTTAACATTTTAACTTGTCATAATAAGAGCACAGATCTTCTTTAAGAATATGACACATGAGGTAGTTGATCTAAACACAGGTGATTCCATCGCCTTGTTGTACCTATCACTTTTTTGAACCATCACTAAGTTGTACCTCTTCATGATGTACCCAACATGTTGCTCTTCATCATCATGTTGCCCTGTCCATCATGTTGCACTATGCATCACTATCACTGTGCACTATGTTGCACCTATTCCCTATTGTACCCTTCATTGTGCACTATGTTGCACCAATGATTGTTGTACCCATCAATGTGCAATATTTTGCACCCATCATACACATGATGCATCCTTCATGTTGCACTTCAGTACATTCATGTAGTTGTACCCTATTACTATGTTGTCCCATCATATCATATTGCTGCACCCTATCACTATGTTGTCAATGATATAGGACCATTCTTAAGGGCTAGATAGACAATAGCTAAGATAGCTCTGTAGCTGCAGATTAAGGCCACCTTAGGACAGTGTATCTGGAGCTCTCTTGACAGCATTTAGAACCTGTCTTTTTAGGCCTCCTTTATATAGTCACTAGCCCTCTTATTCTCTGCAGCTAGGGCATGATATGACCCTCCTAAATTAACATCTAGATGTTTGTTATAGACCTTCATTTTTACCCACTTCTTGTTGTGATTCTATGACCGTATTTAGAGCAGTGTTAGAGTTGTGTCTCCTTCATGACTAGGGCTTCTCCTTGCTGTGAATTGAGGTCTCTTTTAGGACAGTGTTAGGGCATATAAGGAAATCATCTTAGTGTCTATGCTATTCCTTTCCTTACTATGATTCCAAGGATACATTAAAGTCTTTAGAACAGCGTTGAAGGTTCTCCATCATCACTGCTATTAAATACTCTCACAAGCCTACGGCTACAACACATTGATAACATATTTAGGGTCTTCATAGATCAGCATCATAGGATCTCTTAGACCTGCATTTAGGACAACTTAGGGTCTTTTCTAGACCAACGATATAGATGCATTTCTCTTCTACGTCAAAGCCTTCTTCACCATGACTGTGTTAGATTCCAGGGCATCCTTATATGACAACGTATGGCAGCATCTTGGGGTCTGCATTTAGGGCATGAACTCTCTTCTAAGACAACGTTGAGACTTCCTCCATTAACTGTGTTTATTAGGGAAGCGTTAGAATCTAGGTCATCTTCTTTTAGGGATGTGTAGATCCTTCTTTCCCATGAGAACATTCAGATCTAGGGCAACGTTGTCTCTTAGGATCTCTCCTCATGCCAAAACAAGTGGAGAGGAAGAGATCACAAGAAGAGTGTGTGTGCAAATGAATAGCAAGTCACCTCTTTTTATACTAAAATGTTGAGCACATGTGGGGGAAATTTGGTTGTTGGTCGACCTTGATGAATTGTCCCATAACACAAATAAATTCATATCTCCATGAATACATGTCGAAACCGGATGATATTTAGATCAATCCTACACCTCTCGATGAGAGGAATCCAAGAAAAATACCAATTTCCATGAATAAGTATACCCACATGGATTTTGGCCTTAGTTTCCAATTTTAACACTCCCTCTCAACTAGGGAGAACTCCATCTACTAATCCATATGTCAAATTGTACTATCTCTGGCATCAGTGCCCTGCACTGCTCTGCTCTGCTCTACTCTTCTCTGCTCTGCTACACTATGAATAAGAAGAAGTGATCAAGAGTGTATCATACCATCCTCTACTAACCCGAAGTCAGTCCCATATACATGAGAGTGTCTCATACCACTCTTACTGACTCGAAGTCAATTTCAAATAAAGAGAGTGTATCATACCACTCTTACTGATCCGAAATTAGTTCCAAAAGAGAGTGAGTTATATCACTCTTACTGACTCGAATTTAGTTCCAATTGATCCCAAATCATTATCATTGTAGCATAGGGAGTATGGTAGTAACATGATGCGTCCATTGGTACTACTATGGTCCCTATCCTCATTTCTGTTAGGCCCCTATACTACTAGTGTAACCCCTTATTGTTATTAGTACAACCCACTTATTAGATTGATGTACCTATGTAGTGGCCATATTGTTACTATTGTACCCCATAGAAGCCCACTATTGTTACTATTATGCCCTTACATTATTATTGTTATGTCCGCTTTGATTATGTTTTGACCCCTTAGACTCCTATATATAGAAAGGAGGTATTTTCATTTGTATAATCCAAGAATTGTTCATTTATGTAATGTAAAGGAGGTTGACCCCTCGAAGAGGCTGAATTCTAGGGCGTTGATCTATCTTTTCTATCTTTTCTTGAGCTGGTTTCATAACATTTGGTATCAGAGCTTTGGATTCTAGTGTTTCGCTGCTCCAAACATGTCATCGTGGAATTTTCACTATAACTTTTTTTTTGCGATGTTTCAGAAGCTACAAACAAAACCCATTTGAGACGACATCACACTGAATCTTAGGTCCACATTTCAGAGCTTTTCGCGCTATATTTTCAGAGATATGAACTGAGGAAGTTCGTCCTTTTGCAAAATCCTGAATTACATTCAAAATAGGTGACCTGGGGAAAATCGTCATAACTTTCTCTCTGAACATCAGATTGAACTTTCATAAGAAGGTACAGAAAGAGGACAAACTGTAGTTTCTTGTGTATATTTTTCAAAGACAAAGGTAAAAACAGGGACACGTGGCACGTCGTACAAGTTCACTCTACTGAATTAGTCTATAATCAGGTCAGTGTGGGCGATTTGGCATAACTCTTCATTGCAGAATCCAATTGGGGTCAGACTGGTGGCATTGGAAAGAGGACACAAAGGGCTACTTCAAATCGCAATTTCAGAACTGGATGATCTGAAATTACAGAGATACATCAGAGGCAATATCGAGCTCCTACAAAGTGAAAAAAGGTGTGTATATTTTTTTAAATGTTTGCTTAAGCTTGGTTTGAAAAAATATTTTGAAGGAATTCAAAGGGCATAGTGAAGCATTATTATCAGTAATTGATGCCCCAAAGAAAGAAAATGAAAACACCTAGTAGGTGACCTAAAATCTCTAGCATGACTCATGAAGAAGAGGAAGAAATGCAGCATGATATATCAAAATTACGAGACCAAGTGCAACAAGTGTCACTTACACAAAATGGTGTAGAAGCTAAGATGAATGACGTGGAAGCTAAGATGGATGATCTAAAGATAAATTTGAAGACAGACATGGAAGATTTGAAGATAAATGTGAATAAGTTGCTACAAGAAAGGGTCACTAAGGGGAAAGGGTAGCAAAGGAAACTCATGATGAGAACAAAAGAAATGTTAATCATGATTCCATAGACTCTAATGTTGGATTGAAGACCCACCATATTCCAAAAATCGATATG
>APFE030446521.1:44018-57164 GCA_000404065.3 Pinus taeda
AAAAGAGTGAAATTGAACGTATGGTTGCAGAATGCTAGAGGCTGGTATAATTCAACCGAGTCAAAGTTCTTTCTCTGCTCCAGTAGTATTGGTGCACAAGAAGGATGGATCATGGCGCATGTGTCCGGATTATAGGGAGCTCAACAAGCTCACTATTAAAGATAAGTTCCCCATTCCTGTCATGGATGAATTAATCGATGAATTGCATGGATCAATTTACTTCACCAATTTGGATCTTCGTTCAGGATATCATCAAATCAGAATGAAGACTGAAGACATTCCAAAAATAGCATTTAGAACTCATGAGGGTCATTATGAATTTTCGGTCATGCCTTTTGGCCTTACCATGCACCTTCAACATTTCAAGGTTTGATGAATTCCATTTTCAAACCATTCCTTAGAAAATTTGTGTTATTATTTTTTGATGATATACTAATCTACAGCAAGTCTTGGGAGGATCATGTTGAACATGTTGACAGGGTGCTACAACTATTGAAGGAGAAACAATTATATGCAAAAAGATCCAAATGTTTCTTTGGAGTCCAGGAGGTGGAATATTTGGGTCATATTGTATCTCATGAAGGAGTTAAGGTAGACCCTAGCAAAATTAAAGCCATTAAGGAATGGAAAATCCCCACATCCATAAAGCATCTGCGAGGATTTCTTGGGTTGACAGGGTATTATCGCAAGTTTGTTAAGAATTATGGGAGAATAGCAGCACCTCTAACAACACTATTGAAGAAAGATGCATTTTCATGGACTCCAGAAGCAACAAAGGCCCTCGAACATCTTAAAGAGGCAATGTGCCAAGCACCTGTCTTAGCTACACCGAACTTCACAAAAGCCTTTATTGTGGAATGTGATGCTTCAGGAAATGGAATTGGTGTTGTTCTAATGCAAGATGAAAGACCCATTGCTTTTGAAAGTCGTCCAATCAAGGGAAAGTTTTTACACAAAGCTATTTATGAGAAGGAAATGTTGGCAATACTACATGCACTTAAGAAATGGCGACCCTACCTAATGGGAAGACACTTCAAGGTAAAAACGGATCATGATAGCCTTAAATACTTTTTAGAACAAAGATTATCCTCTTAAGAGAAACAAAAGTGGGTCACAAAGATGTTGGGTTATGACTTTGAAATCATATACAAAAAAGGGAAGCAAAATGTGGTGGCAGATGCACTCTCAAGAAAGGATGAGGATGTGGAAGCATTGTTTTGTGCTATTTCTATTAACCAACCAGATTGGATAAATGAAGCAAGGGATGAATGGAAGAAGGACGAAGAAGTATGGTCACTTATTCAAAAGTTGCAAAAGGTCCCAATTCAAACAATATTGCTAGAAATTAAAGAGGAAGGAAAACTCATATTGGAACCTGGAGCAGTCATAGAATCAAGAACCTGACAGCTACGAAAGCGATCAATTTCAGAGTATCTCATCAAGTGGAAGAACCTACCCGGTGAAGATTCCACATGGGAGGAAAAGAATTTTATACAGAAGCATCAAGAACTACTCAAGCGCTAAGGACAATGCTTTTTGAAGGAGAGGGGCATGTTAGGCCCCTATACTACTAGTGTAACCCCTTATTGTTATTAGTACAACCCACTTATTAGATTGATGTACCCACGTAGTGCCCATATTGTTACTATTGTACCCATAGAAGCCCACTATTGTTATTATTGTGCCTTACATTATTATTGTTATGTCGGCTCTAATTATTTGTGACCCCTTAGACTCCTATATATATAAAGGAGGTCTTTTCATTTGTATAATCCAAGAATTGTTCATTTATGTAATGTAAATGAGGTTTCCCCCTCAAAGAGGCTGAATTCTAAGGCATTGATCTATCTTTTCTATCTTTTCTTGAGTTGGTTTCATAACAATTTCTCTACTCATTAGCAAGATGAGAGGTACTTCCCATGAGTCCTAGACTACATGGGTAGGATGTCTCAGCAGGAGAAGGATGAACCACTCATCCTACCTACGTGTTGCTAGGGGTATCCCAAGGGAAGGCTGAACCACTCACCCTATGATTGTGTCTCGGCAACAGAAGAATGAACCACTCATCCTGTCTATATAGCAGACCACTAGGCGAAGGCTGAACCACTCAGCCTATGGTTTCTCATCGCTCCAAGATGTACCCCCAAGCCCCTTGGAGCTCCCATATTTCAATGTCCATCTCATATAGGACGCTTAGGAGAGAGTCTCTCCACGACTCCTAGTAATTCTTGGAAAGTCAATAATTTGACCTTTCCCAGGGGCTTCAATAGAATATTGGCAACCTATACAGCAGTCCCAATGCGATGGAGCCTTCTTGCATCTCGATGTGCCATATCCCAAATAAAGTGGCACTTGATGTCTATATGCTTAGAGCGATCATAGAACACGATATTCCTCGACAATTGTATCCCCCTCTAGTTGTCACAAAATATCACGATGGTAACTAGCACGTGTCCAAATAGCTCACTGAAGAGCTTCCTCAACCAAGCAGCTTCACATGAGGTCATACTTGGAACAATGTATTCAGCCTCAACAGTGCTCAAAGAAACTAACTTCTACTTCCTACTCATCCAAGATATCAGAGAAGAACCAAGAGAGAACCAACACCCAAAAGTGCTCTTGCAATCCTCTACACTGCCTACCTAATGAGCATTAGAATAATCATGCAGCTTCACGTTTCTGGCAATATATCTCAATCCATGAGAGCTTGTGCCCTGAATATATCTCAAATGATTCTTGGCACCAATCCAGTGAGGCTCAAGCATATATGAGCCCAACATGCTAACTGCAAAACATATATCTAGACGGGAGTTCACCAAGAACATCAATGCTACAATGAGTTTATGAAACTCAGAGGAATTTCCCAAATCAGGTCTGGCATCACTACCACATAACTTCTGAAAGTTAAGCTCCATCGAGGTAGTCACAGGCTTGCAGTTCATTATTCCAAATCAGAAATACAACTCCCTCTTACTTTTGTAACTGACAGGGCATGCACCTGTCAGAGAGAGGTCGTCCTCATAAGGTGCCAGTATGAGAGGTCTATCACCCACCACCTGTTATGAAACTAGGTCACAAAAATATAGAAAAGAGAGATAAACACCTTAGAATTTAGCCTCTTCGAGGGGGCAACCTCCTTTACATTACACATATAAACAATTCTTGGATTATACAAATGAGAAGACCTCCTTTCTATATATAGGAGTCTAGGGGTGATAATATAATCAGAGGCCAACATAATAGTAATAATGTAATGGCACAATAATAACAATAGTGGGCTTCTATGAGGCACAATAATAACAATATGGGGACTACATGGGCACAACAATATAATAAGGGGGTTGCACTTATAACAATAAGAGGTTAAACTAGTAGTATAGGGGTTAAACTAGGTGTATATCCTCTTCTTTTGACATTTCTTGATCCTTTTCTTCCTCCTCTTCACAATCTATGTAAAATGATTTATTCTTAGCACACTGATGACCTTTAATGTATTTGCTATCACAATTGTAATAAAGCCCTTTTGCTATTTTTTCTTCCAATTGCTGTGGTGTCAACCTTCAAGGTTGTGGAAGGCTAGGAGAAACAACACTTCCATCTTTATAGTTGTGAGGGGTAGACTTCCTTGTTGCCATAATTTTTCTTTCCACTTTTCTTGCCAACCTGTATGCCTTCTCCAATGAATCAGGTTCCCAAAGGAGAACCTCATGTTGGATGTTATCTTCTAAAGTCCCTATGAAGACATCAATCCTCTGATTCTTTGGAATATCATTTACCCTTAGATTCAATTTTTGGAATTCCTCAATGTGCTCTGCCATTGAACCCTTTCGTTTGAGATTTATCAATTGGCTAAAGAAGGTATTTGTTTTTGTCTCCTCATAATGTTCTATCATTTCCTCTGTGAAAACTGACTAGGTGACAAGTGCTTTACGAGAACAAAGCTCTCTATACCATACAAATTGATTTGGTTCTAAATATAAAGATGCAATATGTACCTTTTGTAACAGTTGCACATCATGCAGATAAAAATATTGCTCCATCTATAGTATCCAATTTACTAGATCCTTGCCATCAAACTTCCTCATATTACTTTTTCTTGATTTTAAGAGATCGATCTTGAAAATACTATAACTGTGCAATTTCAAATCTTTAAGTTTTCAAATATCGGCTTGTGATAGCACTCTAAGTCCTCTTTCCAATTCCACCAGTTTGATTGAAATTGGATTCTCCAAGAAAGAGTTATGCCTAATCTCCCAAGATGACCTGATTATATACTTTTTCAGTAGAGCGAACTTCTACGAAGTGCCACTTGTCCCTGTTTCAACCTTCGGACTTGAAAATGATATACAGAAAACTATAGGCTATCCTCTTTCTGTGACTTGTTACTAAATTTCAATCTGATAATAAGAGAGAAAGTTATGATGATTTTCCCAAGGTCGCCTGTTTGGAAAGTAATTCAGGGGCCTATAGAAACCCTAAATTTCTTGGACCGTATCTTCGAAAATATAGTGAATAAATATCTGAAAGTCCTGAGATTCAACAAGATTGTGGCTCAAATTGGTTTTAATTTCAGAATCTAAATCTTCTCAGAAGACAAATTATAGCGAAAATTTCATGATGACCTGTTTGAGATGGAATTTTGGAGCTTGCAAAAACCATAACTCCCTTTGATCATATCTCCGAAAATATAGAGAGACAAGATCTGAAATTCAGACTCGTGATTTAGAATGATTTCATCTCAAATGGGTTTTTTTTTATCTTTTGGAATTTCACAGAAAACAAATTTATAGCAAAAATTCCACGAAGACCTATTTGGAGCAGCGAAACCCTAGAATCCAAAGCTTTGATAACAAATGTTATGAAACCAACTCACAAAAATATAGAAAAGAGATATAAATGCCTTAGAATTCAGCCTCTTCGAGGGGGAAACCTCCTTTACATTACATAAATGAAAAATTCTTGGATTATACAAATGACAATACTTCCTTTCTATATATACGAGTCTAAGGGGTCATAATATAATCAGAGGCCGACATAATAGTAATAATGTAAGGGCACAATAACAAAAATAGTGGGCTTCTATGGGGCACAATAATAACAATATGGGGACTACATGGGCACAACAATATAATAAGGGGGTTGCACTAATAACAATAAGGAGTTAAACTAGTAGTATAGGGACCTAAAACCACCTTCAAGAAATGGTTTGGATCGGCTTCACTCCTAGTGAATCTCAACTTCATCAGACAGCTATCAGTCCTCTCATATCAAGCTCGGGGTGTTTTCTCTAAAACATAGAGAGATTTCTTCCACCTGCACACTTGAGATTCCCAATCATGAATCTCAAACCCCTCAGGTTGTTCTAGATCTATGAACTTGCTACATGAGGGGAATAGTCCCCTTGTAATATTTCCTTCAGTATGTCTCGGACATGTACCTCCATGCTCTTCTTGAATTCAAGCATCCCTTTCACCATCTAACTCACATTGAGTAGGGCCTTATAATGAATATGGGAAAACCTCTAGTGCTATTGAAGAGATGTGTCAGATGACATGGTCCCCAATGGACTTCCTGCAACTTCACACAAATTGCCAACCTTGAACTCGTGAGTAAAAGCATCTTTGAAAATTCCATTTTCAAACACATATCTTTCCATTGATGAATGCCACCATGAAACCTTTGACTTTCATTGCCAAAATGGACACCAAGGTCTTCTTGAGATCAAGTACATAAAGAACTTCTTGTAAATAAATTGCGTTACCTCATTCAATTGAGGGGTAA
This sequence comes from Pinus taeda, assembly GCA_000404065.3. NCBI lineage: Eukaryota > Viridiplantae > Streptophyta > Pinopsida > Pinales > Pinaceae > Pinus > Pinus taeda. The sequence goes on from APFE030446521.1 coordinate 49,800, forward strand.
CACTCCCTACACCCTTTCCGAGATAGGTGGCATTGACTCCAAGTGTAATCCCCACGATTGTTTCCATCTCTACCAAATTAGAGAGAGCTTCCTTCTATCTGATGAAGTGCCTTGAAGCACTACAATCAATCAACCAAATTACCAAAGAGTTTGGAGGAAAAGTAGTGGAGAGGGCAAATATAAGATAATTCTCCTTTAGCTTATTAAAAACAACATTTGATTCTTCGTACCTTTAGTCCCTTGCTTTCTTTGAAGATTCGACCATTTCCTCGATGACCTACATTCCATTTCCCTTTGCCTTGGAACCTGTCATTCCTTCGATCATTGAAGATTCCCCTAGAATGATTGTTATCATCATCAAGTGATGTGTCCCTTATATTCAGACACTCCCTCGCATAATGGCCAAACTTACTGCAAGTAAGGCATCTGCCTTTCCTTCCACCCTTAGATCTAGACTTCCCATTGAAGTGATCTGTAGGTAGGCCTTCAGATGATTCCACTACGCCACTCAGATAATCTTCTCTGCTTCGACTTCATCCTTGCTGAATTTGAAGAGGGATGAGGAACCCATTGAGCCTTGTGTCCTTTCCAAATGTCTTCAGTGATTGCTCTTTCACTCTTGCTTGGGCTTTGTCTTTGGCTCAACTCTGATACCATGTTAATTTTAATGATGTTCTATGTTGATAGAAAATTTACATCAATTTTCCATATTATCTCAACATCAATTCCATATTAGCAATCACAGCATGATAGTAAAATGAAAATAGAACATGAACATAAATCGTAGAAGACAAGCCAAGACAAGAGGACACAAGATGTAGTGCCAACTAGGGACAAACCCCAATGTGGGGAAACCCTTGATAAATTCTTCTTATATGTTCTCCAATAGTTCAACAGAGAGACAGAGAGATAGTACATATACATCATAAGTCAACAATTTGACTTGTCATAATAAGAGCAGAGATATTCTCTAAGAAGATGACACATGAGGTAGTTGATCCAAACATAGATGATTCCATCACCTTATTGTACTTGTCACTATGTTGCAGCATCACTGAGTTGTACCTCTTCATGATGTACCCAACATGACGCTCTCCATCATCATGCTGCACTATGGATCATTTTGTTGCACCACTGTCACTATGCACTATGTTGCACCTATTCAATGTTTTACCCATAATTGTGCACTATGTTACACGAATGAATGATGTACCGATCATTGTGCACTATGTTGCACGAATGAATGATGTACCCATCATTGTGCACTATGTTGCACCCAACATACACATGTTGCATCCTTCATGCTGCACTTCAATACATTCATGTTTTGGTACCCTATTACTATGGTGTCCCATCATATCATATTGTTTCACCCTATCACTATGTTGGCAATGCTACAGGACCCTTCTTAAGGGCTAGATAGACAACAACTAGGACAAGTTTGTAGTTGAAGATTAAGGCCACCTTAGGATAATGCATATGGAGCTCTGTTGACAACATTTAGAACCTGTCCTTTTAGGCCTCATTTATACAGTCATTATCTCTCTTATTCTCTCTGGCTAGGGGATGATATGACCCTCCTAAATCAGCATCTAGATGTTTGTTATAGACCTGCATTTTTACCCACTCCTTGTTGTGATTCCATGATCGTATTTAGGAAAGTGTTAGAGTTGTGTCTCCTTCATGACTAGGGCTTCTCCTTGCTATGAATAGAGGTCTCTTTTAGGATAGTGTTAGATCATATAAGGACAGTGTCGTACTGTCCATGTTATGCCTTTCCTTACTGTGATTCCAAGGCTACATTAAAGTCTTTAGAACAACGTTGAAGGTTCTCCATCATGACTGCTATTAAATCTTCTCACAAGCCTACGGCTAGGGCACATTGACAGCAGATTTAGGGTCTTCATAGATCAGCGTCCTAGGGTCTCTTAGACCTACATTTAGGACAGCTTAGGTTCTCTTCTAGACCAACGATATAGATGCCTTTCTCTTCTAATTTAAATCCTTCTTCACCATGACTATGTTAGAGTTTAGGGCATCCTTACATGACAACATATGGTAGTGTCTTACTGTTTTCATTTAGGGCATGAACTCTCTTCTAAGATAATGTTGAGACTTCCTCCATTAATTGTGGTTATTAGGGCAACGTTAGAAGCTAGGTCATCTTCTTTTAGGGTTGCGTAGATCCTTCTTTCCCATGACAGAATTCAGACCTAGGGCATCTCTTCATTAGGGTAGCGTTGTCTCTTAGGATCTCTCCTCCCACCAAAACAAGTGGAGAGGTAGAGATCACAAGAAGAGTGTGTGTGTAAATTACTAGCAAGCCACCTTTTTCTATACTAAAACGTTCAGCACATGTCGGGGCAATTTGGTTGCTAGCCGACCTTAACGAATTATCCCATATTAGTTCAATCCTACACCTCTTGATGAGAGGAATCCAAGAAAAATATTAGCTTCCATTAATAAGTAGACCTGCATGGAGTTTGCCCTAGCATGCATCGATTGAGCAGAAGGTAAGCATAGGTATGGTAAGGAAATATAATGATCCAGAATTAGAGGTACCTGACTTGCACCCATTGTAAACACCAGTGTGTGTATTGTCATTATTATATGAAATTCTTGTCTTGCACTATTGTATTTGAGTTTTTCCTTATGTTAAAGTTGAACCATTAACAGTTCTAGAATGAACAGATTTTCAGTATCTCAGGTACTATTATCCATTGTATATGTTTCTTTGCTTTGAAGGGAATGATTTTATTGATTCATATTGTTCATGTATGTATGCTTTTATAAATCTTTCATGATCACTTTTGAAATGTTTGAAGGAAATTTAATCCATATAGTGAGCAAAAAAATATATTTCGTATGTGATGTTTTATTAAAATTAATTTAAATAACTATTTAATTAAATTAATTTTCTTTAATCAAATTAAATATCGTAATCACATAATAATTTCCATTATTGTGTTTTGTTAGGGTCCTATAATAATAGGATTCATAATTTTAAATTGGCTATGGTAAGTCTTGTAAAGTGTTTTCCCATATTAAAATTTAAAAATGTAAAGAGGGTATGTCCTAAAAGAATAATCAAAGGACAAAAAGGAAAGAAAAAGATAAAAAAAAGTAAGAAATATGAACCCCAAAAAGAGATAAAAATATATCATGAAAGTGTGCAAATTCAAATGCCACTCCTTTTACTTTTCTTTGTAAAAAATGATTGTGTGTGGCTTGTCAAAAATGCCACAATCCATGATGATCAAATAGTTTAATCTTGACTCATTCATGCTTTAAATTTCATGTTAATAAATAGAGAATAAATATCTAGACAAACAATTTAATCTTGGCAGATCAGTAGTCAGGTAGAGAATAATAATGAGCTCATCAGTTTAATCTGAGCCATTGGAAGTTATAAGGTTAGAATTATATAGATTTCTTATCAAAAGAAAATGAATAAAGGGTCAGCAAGCTCAAATGCACCCAATGAATGAAGAAAAGACGCTAGGGTAAATAAAGGGTAGGTAGAAGAAGTTTTGCAAGTGCACAAGGTTGCTAAGTCAAAAAGCACATTCATCATGCTTAATCCTATGTTTCATGTGCAGGAGGAATTGCGAAAGAGAAAGGATATTCACTAAAGCTTATCTACTAATTTCCCCTCATTTCACTACACCCCCACATACTTATTTGCTAATTTTCACTCATTATCCCTTCATTACTCATAAAAACCCTTTCCCTTCATTTTGACTTGTTATCCCTTTGTTTCACACATTTCCCTACACCTTACCCTTCAAAAAATCAATCCCCCTTTCCAAAACCCCTTTCCCTAGTGTGAAACACATTTCCATCACAAATAAAACTTTCCCCCCTTATTGATTTCCCTTTTCCCCTTAAAAACCCACAAAAACCCTTTATGCTAAGTTTTTCCTAAAGTCCCACTTTATAAATCCCCCACGTTATAATTTCCCAACACCTTTTTTTTTAACCCACCAAGCCTTGTGTATAGTTAAAAATCCTGCAATATAACCCATAGTCCCTGCCCTTATTAATGTTATGAAACCAGCTCAAGAAAAGATAGAAAAGATAGATCAACACCTTAGAATTCAGCCTCTTCGAGGGGGCAACCTCCTTTACATTACATAAATGAAAAATTCTTCAATGATTCAAATGACAAAACCTCCTTTCTATATATAGGAGCCTAAGGAGTCACAATATAATCTAGCCGACCTAACAATAATAATATAAAGCCACAAAAATAACAATAGAGGGATTCTATGGGGCACAGAAATAAGAATATGGGGGTAATAGGAGCACAAAAATATAAATAAGGGGTATAAATACAATAGTAATGGGGTAATCACTAGTATTATAGGGACCTAACACATTTCTTGTTAGAGTAGTTTTCAATCTTGCATCAAGCATTTAGTTTTGCATTAGGATAGATTTGCATCTCTTCTGGCATAAAATAGTTTTGTTAACTTTTGAGTGTGAAGTGTGAATGAAAAGAAAAGAAAAGTTTGTTTCATTAGAAGCTTCCTTCTGAACCTTGTAGAGATTACTTTTCATCGAAAAACAATGACAAAGTTCATACGCATATAGTTAAGTTTTATTAATTTCTTTTGCGTCGAAAAACCCACAACTAGTTTCACTTCCATCATCCTTTGACTTAAAGAACAGCCCTTAAAATCAAGCGCTAATTAAAATCAACTATAACTTTTTCTTTTAAGTTAAATACACAAACAAGTTTTAGGATTTTAGGGCCTTGAAATAGGCGAGTGGAGAGTTAACTCTCCAAGGCCATATTAAACTTCAAAACATAGGAGTCTGATTAAAGAGAGAAAATCCAATAGCGTTAGGAAGACCAGGAAAGCTCTAGATCTGGGAGTTAAGCACGAGGGTCTGTGAAGATAGGAAAGAGAGATACCCCCTCTCCTACTTGTCCAAACTTACCTCACGACTGTTCCGCCTGGCTTCTGTGACGAGTTGGTATCCTTAGTTTCCACTCCTAGGAAACTACATAGGTGGCTGCGGAGGGGAATCCCGTGGCACCTGAGGTCGACGTTGTATCACTCTCAACAACACTACTGGAGGGCACCCTTATGAAGCTTGGGGGCTTGCACCAGCACAAACTGTTGTTAGGAGGTCAGCGTAACTTCCTCTGCTACCTTCGCTGATAGGCCTGGGCCCTCATCATCCCAGACTATCTTCGGAAGGCCCTTTATTTTCCACTTTCTCGTATTTTGGTGTCAGGTCCTAATCACCCGGAGCGGAAATACTTGGTAGTTGTTTTGATTGGCTGTATCTTTAGGGACTTTTTAGTGGGTGCTCTGTGCTCTTAGTCGGCCTAGCTTTAAATTTTTTGAGTCTTTATTTAGATTTTAAACAAAGAATTTAAAATGGCTGACCGATCTCCCAGACAGTCTCGAAGACTTCGTGGTCTCTCGCCACCAAGTTCAGAGCCTTCTCCGAGAAGGCACAGAGGTAATAATACTGGTGGGTTTCGTCCCACTGCAATTGACGCATCGGGGATTGATCCTCCCCTTGGGGGCAATAGTATTGAAGAAAGGCCTGGTACTTCCGTAGAATAAGAAAGGAACACACCAGTTCCTTCTCAAGTTCGCTTACAAGCGGAGGATAGTATTGAGGTAGAAGAACTTTCAGAGTCGTTAGCGGCTCCGAATTCTCCCCTACCATCAGGTTATCCACACGTATTGCAATACGTTGGAACTCCGTCACAAAGACTGACAAGTCCAGGTTACTCTACACGCTTACCTTCGATGACCACTACGGGAAGCATGGCTTCTACTAGTGCTACGAGTGCACAGACTCCTATATCTGTGCAAGGAGGTGGAACTCTTTCCATCCTCTCCGTCTCTTTATTTGGATCTTCTACTAGCACGTCTGTTGTTGGGTCTACCTCTATTCCATCCACGAGTGGAAATTCCCAAGCAAATGCTTTCGGTTCTGGGTACTTCCCATTTGGCGCCCAATCATCGGGCATTCCTTCAGCTCCGTTCGGGGCCGCCACATCCATGATGAGTGCGTCGGCTTCGTTCCAAGGTTTTCCATTTGGAAGTGTTCATATACCACATTCCAACCCTACGGTAGGATCTATGCCTTTTTCTTCAGTAGGACAAAGCAGTAATCCTTTCCAAGGTTGGAATAACACTGGGCTTAGTAGTGTCGGAACTGGGAATCCATTCCTCGACCAATATGGGAATAGATCGTATACCACGATTATTTCATTCCAAAGCATTCCTCCCATAGCTTCGGCTTGGAATCCATATCAGGGGTTGTCAACTCCTTACAATCCTTTAGGAGGAAACTTTGAAGGGTATAGTGGATATACGGCCGAAGTTGGTCAAACTCCGAGATTTGCTGGGTCACAAGGCCTCCCTTTTGGCTCAGTGGGTTCTAATGGTTACTTCGGGCAGCCTGGTGCCTCCCAAAATCCAGGCCAATCTTTTCAAAGCTTCGGGACTGCCACCCAGTCAGGGTGGAATCCCCAAGCCCCGCCTAGACTTCCGTTTCTGGAAACCTTAAACTTGCCAGACCTCACTAAGTTAAATAATGACCCAATCAAGTATAATTCGGCCTGGCCTCCGGTCTTGACTAAACTCCCTTCGGATATTCCAAAATTTGAAGGGAAAAGTGGTGAGGATTTGGACGACCACGTAACCACGTTCCACTTATGGTGCTCATCGAACTCCCTGATCGATGATTCTGTTAGGTTGAGATTATTTCAACGCACCTTAACTGGAAACGCGGCTAAGTGGTATATAGAGTTTCCTCGGGGTAGATTTTCATCATTCGCCGACTTAGCCAATATTTTCTTGAACCATTTTCAGTTTCCCGTCCGGTATGATGCCAGAACTGAACCGCTGGCTACTTTTCGTCAGGATAGGGCAACTCACATTTCCGATCACATCCAGGAATGGAGACGGAGAAAGAGGCTTATCAAAGCTGAAATCCCTCCGGAGTAGCATCTCGAGTGGTTCTTGAAGTCTTTGGTACCTAAGATCTCCAAGGATGTCTCCATGTCAGGGGTCTATTCCGAGGAGCAAGCCATTTTTAGGGCCCAGCAATTAGAACTGATCTACTCTCAGTCTGGGATCCTACAAAGGTACTTGCCAGATGCTCCTGGATCTAAGGTTGATGTAGCTAAGCCGAAGTCAGGTCCCCACGCGGATGGTATTGTTGGGTCAATAGACACAAATATGGTGAACTTGTTGAATCAATTGTAGCAGTTGTCTTTACAAACTGCTTCTAACAACCAAGTCACATCATCTAATCCTTCCGCTTCCTAAACTTCTTCAATTAATGCTGTCCAATCGGATAATCCCAAAGGAAGTCAAAATTTCAATCGGAAAA